>VIAB01016515.1:4326-15503 GCA_009801035.1 Oophaga pumilio
TGGCAGATCAAAGATTAGTGGAGGATCAGGGATCTCTCGATGAAAGTTAAAGTGATTGTCCACTACTTGGCAAATCCTTCTTGATCTAACTGTTTGGCCCTGATAAAATAATAAAACCGATACTCGCCTCCCATGCTGGTGCCGTTACAGTGGTGTCAGCACTCTTGGTCCCGGAGCTCTCGTGCGGTTGTTGAGACATGTGACCCTGGCACCCAATCAGTGCCAGCGTCAGTGTCTCCACCTTTGCACAAATCGAACATGAAGACGAAGTCTAGGCTGCAAATGCTCTCTCACTTCCTCTTCATGTTCAATTCGACAGGAGGCGGGAACAGTGACATCACATCACAACAATAGCACTGGAGCCACGGAGAGAGCGAGTGCCGACACCATGGGAACAATGCCAGCACAGGAAGCAAATATAAGATTTTTTATTTTATTGGGGCCAAGTGTGGGTTATGAGAAGAAGTTGTCGAATTAGTGGACTACTTCTTTAAGTACAACCTTTGTTGCAACTTTTAAACAAAAAATACACTTCTCTAAAAATTTAGGTAACACAAGCACAACACAATACTTCAGTGATATCAATCTGTCCTGGTAGGAAGCAGAAGAGATTGTGAATCAATGTCACCTTCTTTGTTGTAAATGAAAGTGACAGCAGAAGCATGATAGAGGAACAGCGAGACCGACCCCCAGAAAAGGAATGGTTTTGCTGGTGATGACTTCACACAATTACTCTCTCATCATTTCTCCTTACTAGAGATGAACGAATCGTTTAGATGCTAGTCGAATCCATGTTGAATTTTAGGAAGTTCACTGGACCTGGTGAATTCTAATAATTTGCAATTTGATTGATACAAATTTCTAATAAAATGCCCACTGCCATTTTTCACAAAGCTGAAGATTGCATGAACCAGAGAAGGCACACAGGACCTCATGTGCGGCCGAATGTGCTTCCTCATCATATCTTGCAGTTCTTACGTCAAATAATATCACAGAGCAAATCATGAGGGACTATCATAGGCTGTATAAAAGCCGAGGCAGGGAAGGCAGCAGCCATATTGTAGTGAATCTGGATAGTGAGAGGACGTCTAAAACAGCTACCCTCCATTTATCCATGGCTTGAAAGTTGTATTTTGTCGCGCTTGAGATTTGTGATGAATAGATTCCATATTTTTGGTTGGTGAATTCAAATTTCAAAAGTTTTGTTCATCTCTGCTGTTGGCTGATTGTTCCCTGGTTTTGAATATTGCTAGTGTCTTTATCACTACTGGTAACATGAAGCACCACCTGCAGCCCATTCAGATTGAACACATAATCCATCCATATGTGCCATCACTAGCAGGTTTGCTATGTGACAGAAGGGGACTTGGACCATTAAATGAGGAAAGCGGGAAAGGGCCGTAGAAAGGCATCAACTCAACAGCAGTACAGATACCTGCTCTTTTGTGCAAGGAGGACCAGGACGAACACTGCCAGAACCCTTCAAAATGACCTCCAGTGAGAAGGACAGGGATAGTGTCTGAGCATGGATGAGTGAAGCTAAACAGTGTTACATCTCTGCTTGCTCCTGCTTTGGTGTTTCCTCTTCGGCCACTGTGTGACACCGTGGCTTTGTTGTGTTCGACGCATTACAAGTAGCGACAGTCATGTTTTTTCCTGAGACTTTTGGTGCTGATAAATCAGAGACCTGTGTGGCTAATTCTTGGCTGGTTTTGATTACTCCTTCCTGAGACCTCTGGACACAGCTGCCTGCAATTTAAACCACTGAAACATTAACTTCCACTGACAGGCAATAATTTTAGCTTACCTGGTCTATAATCCCTAGTGTTTACCAGGCTCGGACTGGCCCATAGGGAAACAGGGGAATCCCCTGGTGGGCCAATGTTCAGATCTGGGCCCCCAACCTTAATGTATGGGTAGTACTTGTCATAATTCACTTGTTTCACTCTGTACAGAAAAAAACGGCATCTCATCATTATTCATTAACCAAACTACCCAGTTTATAAATATATAGCGATATAGGTAAATTTGTGAACCAAGTTCGTGTAATATTTGTATGCAGGTGAAAAGTGGGCCCTGAAGTCAATGTTACTGGTGGGCCCTTGGCACCCCAGTCCGACACTGGTCTTTACTATTGTTGTTTTTCCTGAAGTATCCCAATTTTTGAACTCAGCTTGTACTTTGACCACCTATTGCTTTATGATTTTGTCTCTGACAAGAACTCTTGGCCTTGATTCTGTTAGATGACTCTTCTCTCCGCCAGCTTGCTCAACCGGTCAGCAGTCATCTGACTGTGTCCCCAGTCCCGAGGTCCCTATGTAAGTCCATATTCCTAGTGATTAATTATTTTGAAACTGAAAATTGCAGAATTTTCATCAAAATCAGTGGTGGATTTATTTCTGTAGTTTGACAAAATGTAAGGAATATTTAACATAAATTTACATTACATATTTTAAAATAAGTTTTATATTTACCTATCTTCTCTTTTATTGAAAATAAAATCCATAAAATTACAAAAAAAAACCCTACAGATGAAATAATTGTATTAATTCATATAATCCAATTCATGCATTTACATTGCAAGGATTCTCCTACATGCCTCCTTAACGTCTTTGTTCCTGAAGCTATAAACTACTGGATTTAATAGAGGAATCATATAGACAATTAGGACTGTTAATATCTTCCCTTGATTTAGTGAAACGGTTGACTTAGGACTAAAGTACAAACCAAACAATAAAGTATAGAAAAGGATGACGATGCTGAGATGAGAAGAACAAGTAGAGAAGGCCTTGTATTTTCCCTTATTGGTACGAATTTTGAGAACAGTAGTGATTATAAAGACATAAGACGTGAGTGTGAGAATAAAAGAGGTCGCTGTGTATAGAAGACCGTGGATGTAAATTGAGTTACGTATATATGATTCATTACCTATCGCCACTTTTTCCAATGCTTTGATGTCACAAAAAAAATGATTGACGCTATTAATTGATTTAAATTTTGCCATGGCGGTGGAGCATGTTGGAGTAATTGACCCCAGTAGACCTCCAATCCAGGTCCCGGCAGCAGCAATCCTACACACTGTGCTTTTCATAATCATCGTGTAATGTAACGGCTTACAGATGGCCACGTAGCGGTCATAAGACATCACCGTGAGTAAGAGATATTCAGTGTTCCAAAAAGCAATGAAAAAGAAAAGCTGAACTATGCACTCCGTAAAGGAAGTTCTGCCATCGTTGGTGACAAATATGTGGATCAACTTTGGAGACGTCACTGATGTATAGACAATGTCGAGGAAAGACAAGTTACATAAGAAGAAGTACATTGGAGTTTTTAATGAAGAGCTGGAACATATAAGTAGAATAAGAGTCAAATTCCCAACTATTGTCAGTATATAGACCAGTAGAAAAAACAAAAAGAGAGAAGACCAAAGATTGGGGGCGTCTGAAAATCCAACGATGAAGAACTCCACTGTGTCATTCCAACGATGCATTATAATAATTATAAAAATACTGAAAACACTTACTAAATGTGATGGAGGCAAAAATAGTGAAAAAAAGGCCAAATGTGTTTATAAAGATGCAGTGGTGAAGTTATTACCTGAAAAAAGTGATAAAACAATGAAATATATTGTTTTCATGATGGTGATTCCGACTATAAGTGTTAACCAACTAAAGATGAATTAATTATTGGGATTCCTTACAACGTGGTATGTGTTCACCCATGGTAAAACGTTGTACATGGCAGATGTGATATACCTAGCATTGATGTTCTAGCGCAGGTGTGTTTGTTCCTGGTTTCCCCGGCATCACTTTGCATGTCTGTGCTCTTACCCTTTGCTCCTTTCCCCCTAATCAGCTGGGATACTGTTGTCTGTTACCTGTATGGATGCTGCTCATTTCCCTGCTCTACTGCGTAGCTGTATATGTGTTGTAGAGCCTTTTCTCCTCTGCATGACCATCCGCATGTGTGGTCCCTGGCTGTTGCTATGGAAGCTATCCGCGGGTTGCGAGGTCCTCTGCAGCTGGTGCATGACTTTTCACGTGTGTCCAAGCTTGCAGCCGCTGTCAGGTGCCTTAAGCCTCAGTTCCTGTGCTGGCTATGCTGTACTGGTTTCTGTCTGTGCTTAGGGTGCTCGCAGCCACACCTTCCCTGCTTTTATTAAGGGCTGTGTGTGTGCTTGAATTGCAGTCCCCAGCCTATTGCTGATTGGCAGCTCCTATTTAAAGTTCCTCTTCCCTGTTGGGCGTTGCCAGAGCTTCTCATTAGGTTCCTGAACCTAGCCATGTGTGTTTGGTCCTCCATGTTGCTCCTATTCTGCCTTGTCTTCAGCTTCTGTTCTGCCTGCTATTAATTCTGGGAAAGCTGATGTCTTTGTCCCTGGACCCGTCCTGTCCATGTCTTGGTACCAAAGTCCTTGCCCTTGTTCCTACTGTGTGATGTTCCTGAAGTCCTTCTGTGTTTTGAACCATGTACCCAGTGACTGTGAGTAACCAGTGCCTTGAAAATAAACCTGTGTTTGTTTTTTGAAGATCGAGTCCAGTGTTCCTGCTGAGCATCTACTATGCTGTGCTCAGCCTACTATGTGGTTCTAGCTCTGTCCTACTCCGGTCCAAGTCTGCGGTGCTTGCACCACACTTCTTGAGTTCCTTTCTAGGTCGTGTCTGATGTCTGGAGTCTGGCGACCGCTATCTGTTGCCTGGCGGTCATGTCCAATGTCCGGAGTCTGGCCACCGCTGTCTGGTGCCTGGTACCTGATGACCGCTGCCTGGTGCCTGGAGCCTGATGACCGCTGCTCGATGTTCGGCCGATGTCTCTGATGTCTTGGTCCTGATGTTCTCTGCCTGCAGCCGTGTCTGTTGTCTGGTGTCCGTGTCTTGCCTGTGTCTCTATGTTCAGTCGGTGGTTTGATATCCAGTCTGTGGTCCTGGTGGTCCAGCCCGTGTTTCAGAGTTGGTCCCATTCGTGTTCCTGGACGGGCTCCTCCGTGTTCCTTGGGAGTCTCTAGTCTTGTTTCCTGGTGACGGATCTGCCTGTGAGTCCTGGATCTGACCAGCCGTTGTCCTGAGCTTCCATGTCGGTGTTCCTGGATCCGTGCTGCCCGTGTTTTGCCTGTGTCCCGATGTCCTGCCTGTTCCTTGGGGTCCATCCTGTGATGATGTGTGTCCGAGGTCAGTGTCTGATGTTCTCCTGATGTGCCTGCGCGAGGCCTGAGAGAGAGGTTCTACTGATATGCCCGTGCCAGATGACCCTCGACTGCCAACTTCTGATGTCTGGAGACCTGTGATGTTCACCCTTCCTTGATGTGCAGAATTGGGAACCTTGCATTGCTATGTCTTGTGTTCTGTATTATGACTTTATATAGTAAACTTTATGTTTCTTCTTACCTGAAGTTGTATTATGTCATCTAGTCCTGCATGTTACCATCTTGTCCACATGCTCACCTGCCACAGACCCCGGTCGCTGCCCTTCCCTAGTCCGGGTAGTCCCGGGTCCCCCTCTGTGGTCCAGTGGGTCCACATTCCATTACCACCTGGGACTCACGCCCCATGACTTCGTGGCCTGGCGCAGTGGGAGCGTAAGCTTAAGTAAGCTAACCCGCCTCCCATCCGTGACAGATGTCTTACAGCGATGGAGTTTTGTGTTCAAATCCAGTCTGATCAGTATCTGCAAGGATATTGATGATGATTTCCTTTCGATGCACAATCAATTTTACAAAACTATACTTAGATTCAGTGTTGGACTGGGGTGCCAAGGGCCTACCTTTAACATTTATTCTGGGGGCCACTGTTCAGCTACATGCAAAAATTACCTGACAATACTTATTTTTCTATATCATAATGAACTGGGTATATGTTTCTTGTCTGCACCTACTGAATCAAGTGTATTAGCACTGTTCCTGTAGGTGTTTGGGGACCCACCGGGGGATTCACCTGTACTTCTATCGGCCAGTCTGAGCCTGCCTTTGTTCATTGTCTCTCTATGATATTGGCTCAAGTGTGTATACATGAGATAGGTCTCATTGCAAAGTCCAGACCTAAGTCTATGGTGAAAAGTAAAAAGGAAGAAAAAAGAAGAAAGGAGGCAGAGGAAGAAGAAGACTACCCTAGCAATATTTTGATGACAGACCATTAGCTGGCATCATGATTAATATAAAAAAAATCCAAATACGGTTTCCTATAGTAATAAAGCAGATGCCACATGACATCTGTTTTTTTTAAATTCACCGAATGATTTTAATGGGTTAGTCTGATAAATGGAACGGACTAATCCATACCGCGATTGTTACATGTTGGCAACTTGTCCGTGTGTATGATGTTCATCTGAACTACCACATTGGCTTGCATTGGTCAGGGTGCTCTCTTTATATTTTCTGTTTTGCAAAGAATATTTACCACGCTTGTCTGAATGAGTCCTTCTATACAACTTACCGGAGGAATTATAGGTCCACACCGCCTAAGACCTCATTCAGACGTAACGAAATGGATCAATTTACATTAGTGTCCTGGAAAAGCTTTTCAATGTCACTGTGTCTGTTTTTACCATCAGAGTTTAATCATTTGTTCTCGTATAGGAAAAAAAAATTATGAAGATTTTTCAAGCTTCTTATAACAGTCAGTGAAAAAGGGACAGCACATGAACGCAACTAGGATTCATTACTGAGTTTTTCATGGACCTGTAGACTATCATTGATGAGTTTGATCTGTGACTTGGTACTGATAACAGACTTGCCTTGATTTTTTTGAGTACACACAGTGAACAAAAAACAAGACATGTGAACAACCCCATAGTCTATTAAGGGTACATGTTCGATCCCAGATAAAAGTCGTATGTGAATGAGGCTTTGTAGCTACCTGAGTTTCACCACGTCCTAATCAAGGAACCTATATCAGCTACCACTGCTGTAAGAAGATGGCTGCATGTGACAGGTCTTGCGGACCATTTTCCTAATATCCATCAATGCCATTTTCTTCCTATGTATATGGCATTTAGATATGGCCTCTGGTATTGCAAATATTTTGAAAGCAAAACCCAAGAGTTACAACAAAGCTGGAGTCCACACCTCGTACAACCAGATGTGAAATGTTGGAGCCACAAATATTTGAAGATGCGAAGAGGTGTAACATGAAATCATTAAAGGAGTCGCCAGGATTAGAAATAAAGGATCTGCTTGAAATAAATGGTGATGAACTGCAATCCCACACTCAAGAGCTTTGCAAAAAAGGTGCAAGCATTTACTGCATTTTCTTTCCATGTGACATTTCAAACATATACGAGGCTAAAATCACCAAGACGTGCAGATGAATAATATTGAATATGAAGCGTAATGTGCCAGGGCTTATATGGGGCCGGCGTTATCCCCATAGGTCACTTTTTCATCTCATTGGGATTTCCAATCTGTATCTTCAACAATTCCCAGTAGACACCAGTTATGTGTTTCATCTAATGATCTATTACAGTCTTCCAGTAAAATGATAATTCAAATTTATATTGTCACCACATTTTTTTGCAGACATTCTAATTTTTACAAAAGAGACAATCCTTTTTACTAAAGGGGTATTCTGAAACTAAGATTGACTTTAATGTGAAATGTCTGTCTGTGTAATAATCTAATCTATTTTCTAATATATTTTAATTGAAAAGTCAGTACCATTCACTCTCTACTGTTTTTAAAATCTACTTCAGGTTTGAATCATGTTGCATGCTGGGATAGTCAAACGAGGTGCCATTATGGGGCATAGGCTGTAGTCACTGCTGCAGCCTCTGTTGTCACCTGAAATGAAGTGTCATCAGTGACGTTTGTTTCAAGGAGCTGGGCTAGTCTCTGCTGTACTGAGCATTCCTCGGTTGTCATTTCTGATGTATGCTCAGTACAAGCTCACTTCTCACTGTGCACTATCTTTTTTAATGCACAGTGACAGTTCATTCCATCACCGGATCTAATGAGAAGTGGTAAGCAGGGAAGAGAGTGCACTGTCAGTGCTCACTGTAAGAAGAGAACCCACGCAAGAACAAAGACTAGCCCCACCCCTGACTGTCACTCAAGTGTAGGATAGACTAAGTGCAAAAAAAAAAGAATAAGGAAGAGGAACCAAACACTAGGGAATGGGGAAGTGGAGACCCCTAGATTGAGCTAACATCACCCTATCTGTCCTGCCGTCCCTATATAGGTACCGCACCTATCGCCAAGCAGGATACCTAGTCCCTGTGTGACCCTGGCGATAAGCCATGCACCAGGAATTACAAGATGAACGGTAGTCAATCGCACTAACACTAAAGACAGTTTGGATAAATGAAACCAGGGGGACACTTAGCTTGAGTAGACTCAGAGAGAAATGCAGACGACCTCCAAACTCCAAGAGGACTCTAGCAGACTGCTACAGCTCCAAGCTTCAACAGAGAAGTGCAAATAGGAAATAACACCCGCCCCTCCCAATAGGAAGTAGGGAGTTATAAACACCCAGGTCCCGGTGTGGTCATTAGCACCGAGGGACGTGCAAAGCAAACATCTGAGACCTTCTTCAGGCAGATGCAGTGCAACTGTGTGCAGCCTCTGACACATTCATGACAGTACTCCTCCTTCTACGAGTGGCTTCCGGACACTCAAGACCAGGTTTCTCAGGATAAGAGGTGTGGAACGAACGAACCAACCAGCCTGAGGGTGTTCACCTCTGATGCAGAAACCCACATCCTTTCCTCTGGACCATAACCCACCAATGCACCAAGTATTGTAGGGAACGACGTCAGAGGCAAGAATCTACAATCCTTGAAAATTGAAACTCTAGGTTTCCATCAACCATAATTGGTAGTGGTGAGTGTTCAAGGGGTTCCACTTATCTCTTGAGCAAAGGCCTGTGAAAAACATTGTAGACCTTAAGAGCCTGAGGTAGCTCAAGATGAAACGCATTTGGACCAATGATGGCAGTTATAGGGACCAATAAATCTAGATCTGAACTTCCAGGAAGGAACCCTCAACCTGAAATTCCTGGTAGACAACCACACAAACGCATTCACATTCAGGTCCTGACCTGGCATGCGTTTACCGACAGTCATATGTTTATGCCTGTCTCCCCTAACCCTGTTAGGAACAGATAGTGGCGAAACAGGACTAGATGGACAGGTATGCGGTACTTTAGAACGTGTGCAAACATTGCAAGCAGACACTTGTTCAACCACATCCTGATGCAACCCCAGGCACTAAAAACGATGAGAAAGGAGGTCCGCAGTTGCCTGGGTGGCCAGCAAGTACAGTGTTATGAAATTCTCTAAGTGCTTTGCAGCGCAAATTAGATGGCACAAATAACCTCCCAACACCTTACCCTCCAGGTCAGTGTACAAGGCCGAGATGCCTACCTCTTGCAAAATTGGGGCAGGGCCCTCCAAGTCAGACAAAAATGCCGGTAAGGACCCTTTAGATACAGCAGAAGGGGAAAAGTTTAGGGAGTTTCCATTACAGTAATCTCCCCACTTTACAATCTCTCTAGATTGCCAATCCACAGTTGGATTATGCTTCACCAACCAGGGCAAACCCAGAACCATTGGAGTGTGGAGACCCTTCAGGACATAACAAGGGATTATTTCATAATGCACAGACCCCACCTTCAGTCTTATGTTATAAACAATTTGTATCAGTGTTCTCTGTGCAAGTGGTGCTGAGTACATGGCGCAAATAGGAATAGGTTTATCCAAGTTAGAGCAGACAAAACCATGCGTTCTAGCAAACTCGGCATCCACTATGCTGATTCTTGCTCCACTGTCTACAAACACAGAATTTTTTTAGACCTGCTCTCTAGCACCACCTCTGCTGTCAGGATAAAATGAGAATTGCTGGTTGAAGACAAACACACACCTTGATTATCAAGCTCAAGGCTCTCAAGGGTTAATCAAGTCTCTTTTTGCTTTGGTATTGCAAGACAAGCCCCAATAAAATGTCCCTTTTTCCCACAAAAAAAGCACATACATGCTTTTTCTTGCAAATGTCGAGGAAAACATGAGACGTGAATGCACCTCCCAACTCAATGGCTTCCTCTAACTCCGCATGTATAGGTTCACCCCAAGACCTTTCCACCAACACTGTGATCTTGTCCCGGAAAGAGGGTTCCGAAGCAGGTGGTCTTACCCATCTGTCCCGCAGGCATTTATCCATCTGAATAGCCAAGGACATGGCAGCCTCCAGTGACACAGGAGTTTCATACACTGCTAATGCGTCCTTTAACTTTTCAGTGAGGTCCTGTAGGAATTGGTTTCTGAGAGCCGGGTCATTCCATTTGGTGTCAGTTGACCACCTGCGGAATTCTGAGCTATAAGTCTCCAATGAACGGATTCCTTTCACAGTTATAGAAAAAATGGAGTAAGAATGAAATCTATTGACTCACCATAGATTCTTACTATTTAGATAAAATATAACCTTTATTACAACATATTAAAACATGTCACTCACCAGACAAGAAAAAAGAGATTCAAACCACCACAGGGAAGTACCTAACCCTGTCCTGAACTAGGTTTCTCTACCCACCAGTGGAGGTTGGCACCCTAAAACCTGTGCAATGGCGCCCCCGCTCGACGACGGCTTACCCTGCTAACCCTATATGGCCCTGATTGTGACAGGGAAGGATCTTGGGCACCTAGTATCAAAGGAAGCTGGACTATTAGCTAATATTAAATAGTTCACAAAAATATAGGAAACAGGGTGATTCCAGATAGAGGTCACGACAGAACACATATTAGATAGAGCTAACTAGATTCAGTAACCAATAAAAATTATCGTTGCCTCAAATATCCTAATATTGATTGAGCAAAATAAGGAGCAGTGGCGGAATCCTATTTAGTGACCGAGACACCATTCTTGGTCCCAGTGTGTCCTTTCCTGTCTCTAGCCAGTTAATCATATTATAGGAATAGGCTTTTTCAGAACCTTATCTGTCAACACATACAGGAGCATCTCACAAAATTAGAATATCATCAAAAAGTTAATTTTTTTCAGTTCTTCAATACAAAAAGTGAAACTCATATATTATATAGAGTCATTACACACAGAGTGATCTATTTCACGTGTTTATTTCTGTAATGTTGATTGTTATTTCTTATAGCCAATAAAAATCCAAAAGACATTGTCTCAGTAAATTAGAATACTTCTCTGCATTGTTGGGTCTGGTGTCTCTCATCTTCGTCTTGACAAT
>VIAB01016519.1:9267-39548 GCA_009801035.1 Oophaga pumilio
ATATTTTTGGATATCGGAAAGTATCGCTCAACTCTAATCATAAGGTCATTCCCTCCCATAATGGCAAAGTGAACTCCAAAACATCCCTAGACAACAGTAAATAAATGTAGTCCACTTTGGACTGGTCAGAAAAAAATTGCTTGTTTTGTAAAGCCTCAGCAAGCCTTAATGTCTCCATCAAAATGTGCAGAAGTGGGCAAAATGTGGAGAACTTACCCAAATAGAGTGTTCCAGGTGATAATTAATAGAAAAAGGGTAGGTCAGCACGCCACATGAAGTGGTTCTCGTGGAGGTAAATATAATGGATGAAGAAAAGTCCCAGCACTCACCCATAGAATAAACCGTTTTTAATCCAGCACACACGTGGAACAATTTAGCCCATCCCAGACTATCTCCTTGTGGCGAGTGACATGTCAAGGCTGACATGCCAAGGTGAAGAGACTTTTAAGCCTTGCAATGCTTCTCAGGGAAATATACAAATTGTCACTTCAGAGAAGAAGAGGACTAGAACTCTATTGCCACCTATTGGAAGTAGCAATCCTAAAAGTCAATATCAAGCCTCTATGCAAATTGCCTCTTCAAACAAAGAGGACTTGTACTCTATAGCGCCACCTATTGGAAGTAGCGATCCTACAAGTCACAATCAACCCTTTAACGAGTCTTGTAATATGACTTAGGATAAAAGCCAAATCAGAATCTCCATTTGCAGACACGGTGTTTCGGACTGTTGGTCCTCGTCAGTGCAAAGTAGGAGAGATCTGATTTGGCTGGATGAGAGGCTCTGGACTGGGGTCTGGGGGGTAAGGTTACTTCTTGTGGAGAGTGACATATCAACCCTCTAGTGAGTTTTACTACATGATTTGTCATGATTTGCTGTAGTTACATTTTTTTTAAAGATCACAATACTGACTAGGCAAGCATAGTATTTAAAATTAGAGGCAGGTCACTGAAGGTTCAGTGACCTGTCATTTTGGCCCACAAGGATGATGATGAGGCCAGAGCACCAAAAAAATACCCACCCAGAGGCTCGCCCCAAAGCTCGAGAATATCATTAACTAAAAACTGCAATCAAACATTAAAAAACAACCACAAGATGGATTTCTTCAACCAAGATATCATTTTAATCAGTGTAACAGCGCCGACCTGACAATACCTGTAGTTTACTTAGCAAATGACAGGTTCGTTTTAAGGTCATAATTTCGAGATGTGATGCAGAAGACCAGAGAAAATGAAAATGAAAATTTGCAGAAACAAGTTGTGGAAGATGTATCTCATCATGGTGTCTATGCTACATGGAGCCAAAAGGGATGGGAACGTCTCTAGGGAACATTTCACTTATAAAATACCTGGATGTAAATATTTATTTGCGATACTGACTGTGTCTAATTAACACTGTGGTTCTTGTATGGTCCGCAGGCTGATGATGGCTGATGATGGTTGGTAACAACAAGTTCCAGCATCTCCTTACCATTGTTAATGACATACTGGAAGCTGCATCTTCTTGTGATACATATGTATATGGGGCTGAACTGACATTGAATTTGATCACTGTACTAAGCTTATTGTTGCATTCATGTACTGATGATTGTTCTGGTGCTATACTCATAAAACAATTGTATTCATGAATCAATTGAGAGTCTGTATTCATGTATTAATAGTGGTTCTAAACTTGCACGCATGTAGCAATTATAACTGTTCAGATGATGTGCTACTTGGCTATGTTAAGACTGAAAACTCCTAAAAACTTTGAATTTGCATCTGAAAAATGGCTACTATAACTTTATTCTACATTTTTCATTTATGAGATTATTCATTTCATTTAGGGAAAGGCAGCAGAAGAGCATGTTCACAATACAAAAGAAACCTCACAGTTTTTTTTCTGATGGATTCATATGGACTAAAGTATTACATTCCTAAAGGGGGTTTCAACTATAAATAGTTTGAAGCCACCATGGTAAAAGAAAAAAGAAGGCATTCTAACCATCAGAATCTGACCCTGACTCCAGTGCTGCTATTTTTCCAAACTATAAGCAATGACATCACGGCCCCAAGAACCTGACTGATAAAAGCCATTTATTGGGATGTCATCATTTCCAGTTCCACAGAGATCATCAAATTGACAACAGTTTAGCAGTAGGCTGATTATAGCTGAAAGTATTTGCTTCTTTTTTGTTTTACCATGGTGGCTTCTCACTGATAAGTTTAAAAATAAAGAGGAAAACCCCTTTAAAGGGATTGTTCCACTAACAAAGTTCATGTTGATCAATAGATCGTGGAATAAAAATAAGTTCCACAATTGGATGTGTTTAAAAAAAATGTTCCTGTGCTGAGATAATTTTCTAAATGTGCCCCTGCTGTGTACTGTGTAATGGCTGTGTCTGACCGTGCAGTAACATGGTCTGATCATACCACATCTTCTGGGCTGGGGAGGATGCAAAAGAGTATACAAATATTATAGCAGGGAATCACAAGTGATTCTTTCTTTGAGATAAACCGTTGCTTAAAAACAGGCAGGGTAATGCTTTATCTCACAGAATCAGATGTGATCCCCTGCTGTAATGTCTGTATACTGTCTTTTGCTTCCTCCTCTGCCCAGGAGATGTGGTATGATCAGACCATGTTCCTGTACGGTCAGACACAGACATTTCATAGTACACAGCAGGGGCACATTTACAAGATTATCTCAGCACAGGAACATGTTTTTATAAATTAAATTGTGAAACTTATTTTAGTCCAAAATCTATTGATTAAAATAAACTTTGTTCATAGGACAAACACTTTAAGGTCCTTTCACATGGTCTGATAATTGCTAATTTGTCTGCTGATTGAATAATTTATGTGGTATATTAATTCATTGTTATGAAGGCACCTCTCCCAGTGTAAATAGAATCATAACATGTTATCCAGGGATAGCGGATATGCTTCCCATTTTATGTACATTCTGTATGTGGACAAAACAATCGTATTAATGACTGTTATTTTCCCAGACAGTTTATATTGATCCTTATGAAGGGACCTTTAAATGAATGCTGAAACTTGTAAATGGTCCATCAAAACTTGCTACAGTCAGAAACCTGTCCATATAAATCCAATTTTATTTTAAAATGGTCTTCATGCTATTAAAGAGACTGTACAAACTAATCCCCACCAATCGGTGCTTCATAGTGGGACCAATCATATAAACACACCTTCCCATCTGCTTGCTTTCCCTCTATCTCCTCCACCTCTTCTTTGATTAACAGCACTGACTTTACAGGACCAGAGAAGAGAGGTGACAGAAGAAAAACAAGTAGGTGGGAAGGTGTATTAACATAATTGGCTCCGCCATAAAGCACCGAGTAAATGTAGTTCAAAAAAACTTGGCACTCAAATTGTGACACGAAAAATCATTTAATGAAGATGCATCCAGACATGAAACAATTAAACGTTTTCGGTCCAATAATGGGACCTTCATCAGAATAAATGTCAAAGGAACGCTGGACTAATGAAGTATAACCTTCAGTGACTGCTGAATGTATAATACCCTGGGTAAATGGGAGAAGACCTGGAGCTGTGGATCAGGGACCAGTGACTCACCACAGAAAATTGAAACTGGGAGTCGATGTAGAGAGCGCTTGGAAAAAAGGCAAAGCTTGCCACTGGGAGGTGCTCGGAGTCCGGGTCCAAGGCCACGCTGTGAGGAGAAGAAAAAGCAGCGTGGCCTTGGACCCGGACTCCGAGCGCCTCCCAGTGGCAAGCTTTGCCTTTTTTCCAAGCGCTCTCTACTTCGACTCCCAGTTTCAATTTTCTGTGGTGAGTCCCTGGTCCCTGATCCACAGCTCCAGGTCTTCTCCCATTTACCCAGGGTATTATACATTCAGCAGTCACTGAAGGTTATACTTCATTAGTCCAGCGTTCCTTTGACATTTATTCTGATGAAGGTCCCATTATTGGACCGAAAACGTTTAATTGTTTCATGTCTGGATGCATCTTCATTAAATGATTTTTCGTGTCACAATTTGAGTGCCAAGTTTTTTTGAACTACATTTACCAGGCTGGATACCTGACTTGTGCACCTATTCTCACTTTAGTTGAGTGCCGTGGTTATTTTCTACATAAAGCACCGAGTGCCAGTACTTGGTTTGACATTCATTCATTTTTTTCATTTACAAAACCGTTTTTCAGTAGTGTTTTTGATCCGAATTTCATCAGTGGTCAGACGGTCAGCAGTGATTCTCTCATATGAAAATATCAATAATTAAATTGCAAAGCTTCTCCCATCCATTACAATGGTAAAAAGAGACTTTTTTTTGATAAGCCTTCCTTTACTAATCCCACTTATGTAATTTTCATAAGCCTAAAAAGAGACAGCACATTGACTGCACATGGATTGCAATGTGTGCTGAGTTTTTATTAACCTGTATTGGTAATTTTGATCTTTGATTCAGATCAAAGACAGATGTGTCTCAGATAATGTTCTTGCGGACACACACAAACACCATAGATAGCAATGGGCACTTGTTCATGGGCAAACAACACTATAGATAGTAATGAGCACTTGTTCAATCGGTGAAAATCATGGATACAGCCCATACGTGATTTGTAGATGTCTGTATAAAGTCAAAGCTGTATCACCTATTTACAAGATAGGTATGAGTAACGGTGATCCAATCATTTGAACTTCCATAAAACATGTGCACCTGTCAGTCATTCTGCCTTCTATGGACAGAGTAAAGGGGAACTTCCACCAAGTTTCTCATGTTCAGCAGGATTCATGTTGTAAAATTGTCTACAGAGCTGAATAAAGCTTTTTATTTTTACTTTCACTCTGCAGCTACTATTACTTCATTTGTCTAGTTCAACATTAAAAATCAGATGAAAGGGCCTCTTTTACCCCTTAATGACCAAGTCAAATTTTACAATTCTGTCCATTGTCACTTTATGAGGTTATAACTCTGGAACGCTTTAACATGTCCCACTGATTCGAGGATTGTTTTTGGTAACATATTGTACTTCATGATAGTGGTTAAATTTATTTGATAAGACTTGTGTTTATGTGTAAAAAAAACTGAAATTAGGAGAAAATTTTACAATTTTCAAACTTTTAATTCTTATGCCTTTAAATCAGAGAGTTATGTCACACAAAATAGTTAATAAATAACATATCCCTCATTTTGTGTTAGGAACTTAGAAGGGTTAAAAGTTGACCAGCGATTTCTCCTTTTTCCAGTAAAATTTACAAAACCATTTTTTAAGGGACCAAATCACAATTGAAGTGACTTTGAATGGTCTACATGACAGAAAGTACCCAAAAAGTGACACCATTCTAAAACCTGTACCCCTCAAGGTGCTCAAAACCACATTCAAGAAGTTTATTAACCCTTCAGGTGCTTCACATGAACTGAAGCAATGTGGAAGGAAAAAAATTAACATTTACTTTTTTTCACAAAAAAATTAATTTAAACCCAAACTTTTTTTATTTTCACAAGAATAACAGGAAAAAATGGACCTAGAAATTTGTTCTGCAATTTGTCCTGAATACACCAATACCTTATTTGTCAGGAAATTCTATAGTTTGGGCGCATGGTAGGGCTCGGAAGGGAATGATCGCCTTTTGACTTTTTGAATGTAAAATTTACTGGAATAATTAGCAGATACCATGTCACGTTTTGAGAGCCCCTGATGTGCCTAAACAGTGGAAACCCCCAAAAGTGACCCCATTTTGTAAACCACACCCCTCAAGGATTTTATCCATGGGTATAGTTGTTTTTTTTTTTTTGAACCCACAGGTATGACACAGAATTTAATAACATTAAGTCATCATATTGAATATGTCATCATTAGTGTTAAGCGCAAGTGACTGCTACTACAGTTTGCATAGGGTGCTCGGGTAAGCACTAAATATCATGGGTGCTCAAGTGACACACTCGAGTCCCTGCCCCGCATGTTTTGCAGCTGTTAGACACCCATAAAAAACCATGCAGGGCTCCACGATACTCCATGCATACCCAAGCACCTGATGCAAACTCGGGTAGCGAGCACTTGTGTTCAACACTAGCCGTCATATCATCATTTTTTTTTCATTTGGAAAAAAAACTATTCTAACCCCAACCCTAACAAAACCCTAACCCCAACTGCAAAGAATGGCAAAAAAAATTAAAAAATTATTTTACTAATTTTTAACTAACTAAAGGGGAGACAAATGGGGATTTGATTTACTATTTTTTTTCTTTTGATCAATGTGATAGGGTCTATCAGAGTGATTAAAAGGGATTAATAGGAAAAACGTCCTATTGTTGCTGGGCACTGGCCAGCAGATCTCAGTGGGCGCACTGCTCATGTGCCGACCATTTTTTTCCCCAGGAAGATGACGCCAGGCAGGGGGATGGATCAGGAGGGTCCGTTGGATAGCGGATGCACCGGAGGATCTCGGGAGCATGATTTCTCTCTCCTCTGACATGTCAGAAGAAAGAGAAATCATTGAAACAACGGGCACACTTTTTTTTGTGATAGCCTGTATTCATTGACTATCGCCGATCACGTGATCGGGCACCAAAAAATCTGATCCTGATTATGTTCTCCGGGGTCTCGTCTACCCCATTGCAACAGCCTTTTTCTCAATCACTGTTTTAAAAAAATGATGAGGGAATAAGTACCCTTAGCTGCCGCCATCTTAATAGGTATCGGCGCTCGCTAAAAGGTTAAAGAAAAAACAAAATCAAAGAAAAGCTTTGTTCAAAAGCTGTGTTTTTTGCAGGATTTGTATTTTTTATTATTAGCCATCTCAATGATTAACCTTTATTTAAAAAAAGAAATAAAAAATATATATTGTGCTCCTAACCTAAACATTTCTTTCTTCTCTGGGCTTCATCTACGTTAAATAAAGCCACTTTAAAGATAATATTGCTTCAACTTCTTAAAAGAAAACATCGTCTTATGATTTATCATCATCTATGTGTTGCAAATAATAATTCCTTTTTATAAATGGTTACAAAAAAAGACTGTTATGGTAATGTCCTCCTCCTTCCAGTATAAAATTACGGCATCTTGTATATTCTGGGAAATATTTATCTTGCCCCCACAAAATATAATTAAAAATACACAAAAAAATAACAAAAGAACATTTCTTACAATATTGGTAGCAGTGAAACACTGGGATATATGGCTTGGAGACTGCAATAGATGAATAACATATTAATGATTATTGCTTTGTCTCTGAAAAATGAACGGTTGCATCTTCAGAAATATTAAAATGTCCAGAAAGATTTATTTAGAAGAGCAGTTTTGTAAACTAAGGCTTTTTGTCAGTGGCAGCGGTTTGTTAAAAGTAATAGTTGTTTAAGGGCTTGTTATATAAAGAGCTTGCGAAGAGAAAACATAGTTTCCATTTTAATTGTGGTTCTCTAGTAAAGTTTATAATATTATCGACACATATGTAAAAAGAAGATTTAGTTACTTGCACCAGTTTCTGACAAAAATAAATAAATTTCGATGTCATTTCTGTAAATGTGAAAAAGCTGAAAGTTTTATTTGTCGTTTTTTTTAAACTCTGTTTTTGACAGAAGGAGGCTTAGCAGAGAATATGAGATAAATTATAACGCAAATCTACACCTGTTCCTAAACAGTTGCAGATTTGGTTTTCTGGTGTAGGTGCAAGTGAAAATGCAAATTAATTAATTTCCACATATTAATCTGAACTAAGCCCTACATACAAAATGTTGGCTTTATTTAATCCCCCCTCCCATACTGTGCAGGGTATTATTTATAAAAGGTGAGTGTAATGGTTACAGCTTCCTAACAAACGCACAAGTTTAATTATTACACAACAGAATTGCAGGACAGTTCTAGCTGTTATAACCAAAGGGATAAAAACTCCTAAAATGTAACTTCTATTTATACAGTTAAAATTTGTGTACTGGGCTTTCTGAGTGGCATGGTTTCTCTGCATAAACTCTCTTTTTAACGTGTCTATTTTTTATTCTATAGGTTTTTGTTTCAGATGAAGACAGAGCTGTGTGTGGATTAGAGTGAGTAATCAGAATTTGAGTTGATATGCAAATTAGGTCGAATAGCTATTTGTAGATCTGAAGCCTCTGCCACTCCAGCTCTTTTCACCAGCTTCTATGCTGTGTGACTTCAGACAAAGAAGCTGGAGGAGGCAGCGCTGACTGAGGAAAAGAGCTGTAGTGACAAAGGCTTCAGATCTACTGTAGTGCTGCCACTACATGGTGTGCCCCTTCATGCAGAGACGCCGATTCATGTGTGTATGTCGCAGTTCTGGCAGCATGTCTAGCATCCATGTGCCCGCGCTTCCCCATTCTTAAAGGGGCAGCATGTGCATTTTGGTAAATGCTCTCAACTTGTTGCTGAGAGGCATTTACCATAAGTAGTACACCTGCAACATAGATAACAGGCAAATAGGTGGGAGTCATCTTGAATAAAAGACTCCCTCTCCCCTAGGGAGTTTCCAAGCAATGTTTTGAATCATTAGTAACGTGTACTACTAGTGAGTTGTGAGGTCCTCTAGTAGAGGTGTGGCTAGAGCCTGAACATTATTCCCTGGTCCTGAAGCAACCAGTGCCTGAACCTCATCCGCTGTCCATGAGCAGCCAGCGCCTGAACATTGCCCCCTGGTCCAGGTGCGGCCAGTCCTGCTCCCAAAGTCCCCTGGTTCAGTGTGGCCAGGACATGAACATTATCACCCAGTCCATAAGTAGACAAACCCTGATCCAGTATCCTAGACTGACATGTCTGAACTAAGCCCTAAATCAGTGTCAGCGGACCTGACCCCTGGGGTCAGGAGCAGCAATATCGGGTTCTGCACAAGAGTGGTACCTGGTGGCTACCTGCTGCAAATGCACAACTTCACCACTAGAGGCTCCAGTGAACTCCAAGGTAGCTGCTTAATTACGCCCCTTCCCTTCTACATGTGACACAGTTGGGTGTAACATCAACCATAGGCCTTCTGCCTTATTTGCATATGAATTAAATCACTGATTTGTCAGTAATGGAAGAACCTACTGCCCATGTAAAGGTATTGCTGGACTTGTATTTGAAAGAGCAACATGCACATATAAATAGTTTGGTGTTATGTTTTGGTAGCTGAGGAGAGTAAGCAAAAACGGCAATACACCAGAGAGGCTGGAACCTATTGGATTGCAGTAACCTGAATTAACCACACAACTAGAGGTAGCCGTGGAGCGTTCCTACGTTGATCCTAGATGCCTCGTCACAGCCTGAGAGATAACTACACCTGAAGGCAGAAAGATGAAAGCTATCTTCCCTGGAGCAGATCCCCAAAGAAAATAGGAAGCCCCCAAACATGTAATGGCAGTTAGACAAGAGGAAGCACGGACACAGACAGAAAATAGAATGAGCAAACGCTGGGGCCCAAATCTGTCTAGACAGAAAAGTACAGGAAAGGATACTCACTGCAATCCAAAAAAAAACTCTAAAAAATACCAACTCTACTGATTGCAAAAACACCTGAGATCAATACGACACCTAAATCAGTTCTCTGGTGTAACAAAACTAAGCCGCAGCCACTGAAAAAACAGGAAAAAGCAAAAGAACAAACAACAGTGGCTCCAGATAAACTGAGAGGAGCACAAGCCCCCCGGAGGGAACCTGGCTGACCTCCACATAAGTGCAGGGAACAATGCAAAAAGCAAGCACAAAAATAAAGCAGAAAATATCTTATCTGATAGCAGGAGATGCAGGCAAGACTCAGCAAGCTTCCAAATGAACCAGGAACCACAATTGGGACAAGAACAATTGATCACCGGCAACCATCATGGGAGGGAACCTCCCTTTTATCAGACCAGTCCGTGATCCCAGATTGCCATTCCTCGCTGAAAGGTTCAGTACTGTCAGTAACCACCAGAGTGAGCCTCTGCTCAGAAACCATTTTTAGCACATTCACAACAGTTTGGGATGTGAAATCCTGCTGGCTGATTCCCTTTAAGATTATGCAGAATTCCCTTCATGATTTTGGACTGGTTGTCATATGTTCCTATCACCTTTATTGGTTGTGTGGCATTCATTATGTTCCATGGCCTCAGGAGAGATACTCAATCACATTGAATGGCAAAATGTTCTCACTAGACAAGAGAAGTGAGTACAGTTGTTGTGTAAATCTGACTCCCTAGTATAATGTGATCTCTTTCTACAGATACTTTTACCCAGAGGTATAATGATCGCGGTCATAGAGGGAGCAACTGCAACCAGGCCCATTCCAAAGGGGAGCTTGTCGATGCTAGTGCCTACTTAAATCAGATGTGTGTCTTCCGAAGCACATCTAGCTGAAGTGTATTGCAGAGCAGGGATCTTTGGGCTCACTGCACTGCAATGTGTGCCATCAGCCAATCAGAGGCCGTCAGCTGATGTCGATTTTCTAGACATTTGCATCTAATGGCAACGTGTTGTCCTGCTTCGCCATAGTTGACATGTCGGTGTCAGCTGCTGGCCTCTGTACTGGCTACAGAAGAGGAAGCTGCACTTTGTTAGATCAGAGGAATGTTTTTGTAGGATTTTATTTTGTGCAGAGGCAGTGTACGGAGGTGGCGGGGACCCTCAAGAGCCTCCTGTCTCCTGAATATTATGCACGTATGTTCCAATGGGCACCCTGATGTTTATTGCTGTTTTATTATTGTAATGTGTTATATACTCTTTGTCAATGTATAAACTTAGCGCAGGGATAGAAGGGGTTAATAAAGGGGCTGGCCCAACAGGCTGACAGGGACGTAATTTCCTGGTTCTGGAGCAGAGCCCTGGCAGGCTTGCCCGAGGCAGGACGTGCTTTACTGCTTGGGACAGAAAGTACCCCAGTTGGGGGGATACAAGCTGCCAAAGACTGCTGGGCAGTGTGGACAGGCCCTAGAGTGGTGGAACCATCCCCAGAAGGACTTTTGTGGCTCTCAAACCCGGATGGTAGCTAGTGATGCTGGCCCAGCTCATGAAGTTGCAGGGACTGAACAGGAAACATTATATTATCTACAGTAAAGTTTTCGCTGTTGGAACAGAATTGTGCCTGTGTACGCTTATTCCCAAGCGATTAAAATGAGCAAGTGTGAAAGGTAACTGACCATACCTCAGGACTGGAACTTCACCTGTTTGTGCATGTGCAAGGGGCCAGGGTGCTCCCTGACTGTGTCCTAGTAAACTCAGCCATGACTACCACTCTGTGCCACCTTGTTACTGCAGAACAGGGGATATATACCAGAAAAGGGCCCAGGATGGGGATATATACCAGGAAGGGGCCTAGGATGGGGGACATATACATCAGGATGGGGACACATATGTTAGGAAGGTGCCAATGAAGGGGGACATATATAACTTGAAGAGGCTTGGGATGGGGGACATATATACGTGGAGGGGGCCCATGATAGGGGACAATGCTACATAATGAAGTGGAGCAGAGCACATATGTCTTTATAGGATTTAGAATGCTACAAGAGCCCATACATCTCACCAACATGCAGGGGGGGAACACAGGTCCAAATTTTGCAGCTGGCCCATCGGACTCTAGTTACGCCACTGCATTTACTACTTTCTCATTCTAAGCAGGCATTATGTACAGCTGGCACAAAGCTAAAGAAAGACACATTTACCTTTACAGCCCTTGTAATTTATGAAAAAAATCATTGGCACCACGTTTCTCCAGATACTTTAAGTCATGTGTGTCCTACTTTCTATTACCAATGTTTTGTCTAAGCTGAGCAGCAGTAGAGCTAAAGCATTCATCATTATAGAGGGATCAATACATAATTATCAGCACAGCATGGGCCATATGAATAGAGACTTGAAGGAATGATTTAGTGATAAAAAGCAGACAAAATAATGTAGCTCCCTCCAGCAGGTCTGGTCACTCTTTGTTTCTTGCTTTATAAAAAGAGAAATTGCAATCACTAAAGAATGAATCATCAGGAAAGTGGAAAGTAGTCATCTGTAGCTAAGGAACTTAGAATTTTAGACCATACACAAAAATAACACACAATCTGATTAGCTAATCACAGCAGTTCCTGTCAATTTCTACACTGCATTAAACTTAAAAATTGGCTTACAAAAAGATTCCGTAGATATATGTCAGAAGAAGTTGCGAAGTAAAAGAAACGTTGGAGGCATGTGTGTATGGAAAAAGTCTGCCCATGGGTAAAAGGAATCAGGAAGTGCTGGTCCCATCCAATTTACTACTGATTGGTAAGTAAGGCTACATTCCCAGTGTCCCCTCTTCATGGGCACTTGAAAATTTGTGTAATGTACCCATAGGCTCCCATTTACCCAACGGCAAACCAATATATTTCACTATAACTTTTGTTTCAGCTGTTTAGATGTAGATTCCATTACTTCATGCAGAGACATCTTGTAATAAAACTTTATATTATGCAAAAAAAAGCTGGCAGCACTCCAGTTCAAAATGAGAAATGCTCAAAGGTTGTCTGGAGCCAAAACGTTGCTTTGATATTGATATAGGTTAATAAAGTACACCCAGTTTTGCATTTCAAATTGTAGAACTGCCTGTTTTTTTCCTGTCTATAAAATGGGTTGTCTGGGATTTTAACTTTGTTGGCCTATCCTTAAGATAGGTTATCAAAAGCTGATCGGTGGGGGTTCAAAATCTGGCACCCACCCAATCAATCCTGCAGCCAATACTGCTTAGTTACGGAACTACATACAGTTAGGTCCATATATATTTGGACAGAGACAACATTTATCTAATTTTGGTTCTAGACATTACCACAATGAATTTTTAACAAAACAATTCAGATGCAGTTGAAGTTCAGACTTTCAGCTTTCATTTGAGGGTATCCACATTAAAATTGGATGAAGGGTTTAGGAGTTTCAGCTCCTTAACATGTGCCACCCTGTTTTTAAAGGGACCAAAAGTAATTGGACAGATTAAATAATTGTAAATAAAATGTTAATTTCTGGTACTTGGTTGAAAACCCTTTGTTGGCAATGACTGCCTGAAGTCTTGAACTCATGGACATCACCAGACGCTGTGTTTCCTCCTTTTTGATGCTCTGCCAGGCCTTCACTGCGGTGGTTTTCAGTTGCTGGGCCTTTCTGTCTGAAGTTTAGTCTTTAACAAGTGAAATGCATGCTCAATTGGGTTGAGATCAGGTGACTGACTTGGCCATTCAAGAAAATTCCACTTCTTTGCTTTAATAAACTCCTGGGTTGCTTTGGCTTTATGTTTTGGGTCATTGTCCATCTGTAGTATGAAACGACAACCAATCAATTTGGCTGCATTTGGCTGGATCTGAGCACACAGTATGGCTCTGAATGCCTCAGAATTCATTTCGCTGCTTTTGTCCTGTGTCACATCATCAATAAACACTAGTAACCCAGTGCCACTGGCAGCTATGCATGCCCAAGCCATCACACTGCCTCCGCCGTGTTTTACAGATGATGTGGTATGCTTTGGATCATGAGCTGTACCACGCCTTTGCCATACTTTTCTCTTTCCATCATTCTGGTAGAAGTTGATCTTGGTTTCATCTGTCCAAAGAATGTTCTTCCAGAATTGTGCTGGCTTTTTAGATGTTTTTTAGCAAAGTCCACATCTAGCCTTTTTATTCTTGATGCTTATGAGTGGCTTGCACCGTGTAGTGCACCCTCTGTATTTACTTTCATGCAGTCTTCTCTTTATGGTAGATTTGGATATTGATACGCTTACCTCCTGGAGAGTGTTGTTCACTTGGTTGGCTGTTGTGAAGGGGTTTCTCTTCACCATGGAGAGTATTCTGCGATCATCCACCACTGTGATCTTCCGTTGGCGGCCAGGTCTTTTTGCATTGATGAGTTCACAAGTGCTTTCTTTCTTTCTCAGGATGTACCAAACTGTAGATTTTGCCACTCCTAATGCTATAGTAATTTCTCGGATGGGTTTTTTCTGTTTTTGCAGCTTAAGGATGGCTTGTTTCACCTGCATGAAGAGCTCCTTTGACCCCATGTTTCCTTCACAGCAAAACCTTCCAAATGCAAACAGCACACCTCACATCAACTCCAACCTTTTTATCTGCTTAATTGAGAATGACATAACGAAGGGACTGCCCATAACTGTCCATGAAATAGCCTTGGAGTCAATTGTCCAATTACTTTTGGTCCCTTTAAAAACAGGGTGGCACATGTTAAGGAGCTGAAACTCCTAAACCCTTCATCCAATTTTAATGTGGATACCCTCAAATGAAAGCTGAAAGTCTGAACTTCAACTGCATCTGAATTGTTTTGTTTGAAATTCATTGTGGTAGTGTCTAGAACCAAATTAGATAAATGTTGTCTCTGTCCAAATATATATGGACCTAGCTGTAGCTCAGCTCCATCATATGTATAGTGGCTGCAGAGTGTTACTGCATATCCGCCGCCTCTTCGAATTAAAAGGGGGCAGATTTGCAACACTATTCCAATGACAGAGCTACTTTACAACTGAGTAGTTAAGTCTGCTGCCAGCACTGGGAACAGCTGATGGGCAGTTGTGCCAGATGTCGCATCCCCACCGATCAGACATTGATGACCTATCTTAAGGAGAGGCCATCAATGTTAAAGTCCAAGACAACACCTTTAAGGTCATAGCCCAAGGACTGTCAGCAACTTTATCCACAATGCTGTTATTTTTCAATATTATATCATGTGATTTATGCATCTTTTTTTTTAAGCAGCAAATGGGAAATGGATGCCATTGTATGCCTTTATAGTGACATTCATCAAAGTTGTTTACTGGAAATGGTTTTGATTCATATCTGCAAAATGCAATGAGAAAATGCCCTAATGCTGCAGAATTGCATTGTTACAAAAAAAATAATCCAAAGCCATAAAAGGGAAACACCAGAGTGTTCTATTCAGGATGGCAATGCACCGAAACATAATGTGGGGCCCAGTGTTATCTTTTATCTTTGATTTCGAGATGCTCTCTTCTATGTATAGAGTGCAACATAAAGGCTTGTTTTGCTTTTGCCGAGTTATTTCTGCACAATTATCAAGGGTAAAAAATGCTGCACTTTACAGCACCAGCAAAGTAAATGAGATTTCTGAAATCTCATGCACATTTTGCTTTTTTTTTTCAGATTTGAACTATCAAAGTGTTTTTCAAATCTGTAATCAATTTTTTCAGTGTTTTTGTAACATTTTTCACCTATTCAAATGAATAGGGCTGAGCAAGTAAAAAACATATTATTTGGTGTAGAAAAATCTGCTGTAAATACTCAAAATGTGTACATGCTCTGTGAACCAGAAATACCATAGGCTAGGGCTTTGTGGCAAAAGAACTGCAGGACACTGGTACAAATAAAGTATTCTTTTTTTTTCTAACCTTTAGCTGGCCACTATTTTGCTGATTTTGGAAGGTGCGAATTGTAAAAAAAAAATGTATTCTGCAGAATATAAATTTCTGTAAAATTTGTTGAGAATTCAATTCCCTTAAATAAATTCAGTCCACTCTAGACACAAGCAATCTCGCTACGATTTCAAAAGTACCAACTGTCTTTGCAATGGAACTGAATTCAACAAATCTACAGTGTGTATCAATGTATTACCTTTTTCACTATGGCTTTTAGTAACTGTGCAAAATTCTAAATTGAAAAAAAAGTGAGCAAAACATTCTCAATTATTCACCATGAGAAAATAAATTCAGTTAGAATTAAATTGTACTCGAATTATAGAAAAATCCACATTTGTCAAAATGTGGATTTTTGTAAAGCTCCCACACGGATACAGCAAAATGGTGGTCACTGGTCACCATTTTGCTGACCCATAAAAGGCCATAAAAATGTAAAACAAATCTTAAAAAATATATACTCACTTCACCGCTCACCTCTCTGGCCTCTTCACTCCTCACCGACACCCATCCGGTCATCGTCGCATTTCCGATTCACTGTCAGCAGTTCTGAAATCTTTGCAGGTCTCTCATGCCAGTCCAGGACTTCTGAGTTTGATTCTACGCCTATGCCTGTAAAGGTTATGGTGTCATGATGTCACGGCAAACACTGTGACCTTTGTTGGTGCATACGCAGAATTCTGCAGAGATTTCAGCACACCTGATGGCAAGGACCGAATAGGTCACGGTGAGGAGCAAAGGAGCTTGAGCGGTGAGGTAAGTATAAATTTATTTTTTTTTACATATTACATTTATTATGTTCTGGGTTCTTGAGAGAATCGAGAGCATAAAAAGAGATATTAAAACTTATCTTCAAATTGAATTTCATGGGGGAAAAATGCATGTACAGGTGAATTTGAAGTTTGGTTGACCTGCTCATCTCTACTCTCTACCACCAATACCATGGTAGAAAACAATGGGGTAGAATTATCATGACAGTAAGTTTTTCTTAAGTACGCTTTGCTGTTATTTGCAGCAGTTTATTCAATGTAACACTGTGTTCAAAAAATATGGCGCATCTTCAGATCTAACACTCCTATCTCTACAGCCATTTTGACACTTTTTAGCGCCTCTTACTGGATTATTTTGCAAGAAGATAAAAAAGTTGTAATTTATAAATCTAGCTTTAGCTTATTTTTGTAGCTTACAATTCCCATTTTCACTCCCAAATTTCAAAAGTGATGAGAGTCTTAAATATTTGCATACAAATGGTATGCATCAAAATTTGTAATTTTGTGACACAAGAAAACTGTCATAAAAGCCTTGAGAAATTTCCCTCAATACAGTATACTCAAAAAGAAATGCTTTCTCCCTGACTATAACATTGGATCCTGTAGAGACAGCATTTCATGTATTTGCACATGAATGACATTTGCTTCCTTTATTTCTTTTGCTCTTCTTGACATCTTCAACCTCTAATGACGTGTTAGAAATGTTGGCACCCCATGAATCATGCCAAGCACAATGATCGTCTCTTCTTATACATAAATTATATTCTTTTCAGTTTTGGAAGGAGAGAAAACATTGACTTTGTAACAATAAAGATGTTTTATTTTAAGTGATCTCATTTATTCAGTTATTACTTGTATGGAGAACACTGTATTCCATCATTAGATAAAGTTCAAAAAATAAATAAAAGAGCAATGGATGTAATTATTCTTAATTAATTCAAATATAAAGAACCTTATGAACCTTATTAACTCAATTTGTCTCACACTCCATGCAAATATATGTAACTTTTTTCTAGGAAATTCCATACATAAATGAAAAAAATTCACACTTTGCTTGTGTCTCTGCTGTGTGCCTGACAGTTTGAGGGGGTTATGCAGGGGCATATCTAGGGGGAATGGGGTCCAATGGAACAATTTCCCCAAGTAAAGGCAGAAGGGGGGCAAATTTGGGCTGCCTAGTGCAGCGATCCAAGCTGTTTCCCCAGTGGTTGCATTTTGCTGTCCCGAGGAGTGGGATTTTGCCATTCTCTGAGCCGCTTGAGAAAATATAAAACATCAACTCCCTGCAATCAATACTTCTCATGTTTTTCAGCCCCGAACTCTAGCATTTCCAGATCAGGGCGATCTCAGCCATGTGATCCGGTCATCTAATCAGGCTGCTGACTTGACTCTTCAACGCTTCTGGCACTGTGCACTCACATCAAGCTCTTCAATGGAGCTGAAGAATTCAAAGATTTATTGTACTAGGCAATCTTGTGAGAGGACATTATAGGGGTGGGTTTAGGAAAAGATTTACGACACAGTGTGAATGGGGAAATGTGTGGGGAAACAATATAAGAAATGGGTGAGGAAACAGTATGGTGAGCAGGGATATTTAAGGAGACATTATGGCGAGCAGAGGGTAATTTGAGAGGACACAGTATCAGAAGCAGGGGGAGATTGTGAGGAAACAGTATGGGAAATCAGGGTATATGCGAGGAGGCAGTATGTGGAGAAAAGTGTGAGGAAGCACACTATCGAGACTGGATAGTGTGGAGAATAGTATATAAAGGAGGCAACAAGAGGGGAAATAGTTTGCAGAGGGGGGAGTGTGAGAAGAGGGCACAGTATACAGACTGGGCAGTATAAGGGGGACATAGTGTGAGAGACAGAGCGAAGAGGGGGCCAGTATGGAAAAGAGAGCACAGTCTGTGAGCCATGCATGAATATGGACAATGTGAGGTGTCATATATTCTGCAGGGAGCACAGTGTGGGGCAATTGTTTTTTCAGGGGCATAGCATCTTGCAGATCTTTTTATCCAGTACCATTATAATGACAATGTATTTTTCAGGGCACCATGTCGGGGTGTTCTGCCGAAGATCGGAGAAGACAGAAGTCTGCATAGACAATATGTGAATGTGAAAAGTCATCATGACATCTGGCCAAGATAAAGAAAAAAAAGGAGAGCAACTCTAATCAGAAAAAAATGTCACCTATAAGGTACCTGGATGTAAATATTTATTTGTGATACTACCTAAGTCTCATCAGCACACTGGTTTCTGCCTGGTTTGCAGTCAGATGTGGACTGATAGCATTAACTCCCACCATCTCCTTACGATTGTTAAGGACATACATGCAATAGAAATGCATTTGGGGTTCATTTGATTTTAGAAGTGATCGCTGTACTAAGTTACATCTAGGTAATGTAGTCATGGCCTAATGATAATAATAAAAATCTATTTATTCCGCAGCGCTTTAAAATTTGCACACATTATCATCACTGTCCCCGATGGGGTTCACAGTCTAAATTTCCTACCAGTATGTCTTTGGAATGATGGTTCTAGTGATCTATTCTTGTACTAATGAAGGTTTTGGAGCTGTATGTGTGGATTGATAGGGGTTATAACATAGCAAAATAGTTAGCAAGGCCGAATAATAACATTTGTCTATCCAGTTCAGCCTATATTCCGTCAGAATAAATCTCCAGGTCTATGTCCTTCTAAGAACCTAATAACTGCAAGATACAATATTTTTACGCTCCACAAAGACATCCCGGCCTCTCATGAACCCCTCGACTGAGTTCGCCATCACCACCTCCTCAGGCAAGGAATTCCAGATTCTCACTGCCCTAACAGTAAAGAATCCTCTTCTATGTTGGTGGAAAAACCTTCTCTCCTCCAGATGCAGAGAATGCCCCCTTGTGAAAGTCACCTTCCTTGGTATAAACAGATCCTCGGAGAGATATTTGTATTTTCCCCTTATATACTTATACATAGTTATTAGATTGCCCCTAAGTCGTCTTTTTTCTAGACTAAATAATCCAAATTTTGCTAATCTCTCTGAGAATTGTAGTTCCCGCATCCCCTTTATTAATTTTATTGCCCTCCTTTGTACTCGCTCTAGTTCCATTACATCCTTCCTGAGCACCTGTGCCCAAAACTGTACCCAGTACTTCATGTGTGGGCTAACCAGGGATTTGTACAGAGGCAGTATAATGCTCTCATCATGTGTTTCCAGACCTCTTTAAAGCACCCCTTGATCCTGTTTGTCTTGGCAGCTGCTGCATGGAACTGGTTGCTCCTGGTAAGTTTATCATTAACTAGGATCCACAAGTCCTTCTCCATGTCAGATTTACCCAGTGGTTTCCCGCTCAGTGTGTAATGGTGATATTGATTCCTTCTTCCCATGTGTATAACCTTACATTTACCCAAGTTTCCAACTTATCCAGATCCATCTGTAGCAGAATACTATCTTCTCTTGTATTGACTGCTTTACATAGTTTTGTATCATCGGCAAATATCGATATTTTACTGTGTAAACCTTCTACCAGATCGTTAATAAATATGTTGAAGAGAATAGATCCCAACACCGGCCCCTGCGGTACCCCACTAGTCACAGTTAGAGAATATACCATTTATAACCACCCTCTGATTTTTATCACTAAGCCAGTTACTTACCCATTTACACACATTTTCCCCTAGACCCAGCATTCTCATTTTGTGTACCAACCTCTTGTGTAGCACGGTATCAAACGCTTTGGAAAAATCAAGCTGTACCACGTCCAATGACTCACCTTGGTCCAGTCTATAGCTTACCTCTTCATAAAAACTGATTAGATTGGTTTGACAGAAGTGATTCCTTATAAACCTATGCTGATGTGGAGTTAAACAGTTATTCTCATTTAGATAATCCAGAATAACATCCCTCAGAAACCCTTCAAATATTTTACCAACAATAGAGGTTAGACTTACTGGCCTATAATTTCCAGGTTCACTTTTAGAGCCCTTTTTAAAGATTGGTACAACATTTGCTATGTGCCAGTCCTGTGGAACAGACCCTGTCGATATAGAGTCCCTAAGTATAATAAATAATAGTTTGTCTATTACATTACTTAGTTCTCTTAGTGCTCGTGGGAGTATGCCATCCAGACCCGGAGATTTATCTATTTTACTCTTATTTAGCCGGTTTCACACCTCTTCTTGGGTTAGATTGGTGACCCTTAATATAGGGTTTTATTTGTCTCTTGGCATTTCACCTTTTTAGTTTCCACCGTGAATACCGTGGAGAAGAAGGTGTTTAATATATTAGCTTTTCCTCGTCATCTTCAACCATTTTTTCCTTACAATTTTTTAAGGGGCCTACACTTTCACATGTGATTCTTTTACTATTGATATAGTTGAAGAACAGTTTGGGATTAGTTTTACTCTCTTAAGCAATGTGCTTCTCTGTTTCCTTTTTGGCAGCTTTAATTAGTTTTTTAGATAAAGTATTTTTCTTCCTATAATTTTTTAGAGCTTCATTGGTGCCATCCTGCTTTAGTAGTTTAAATGCTTTCTTTTTACTGTAGTTTCTTACTTCTTTGTTTAGCCACATTGGGTTTTTCCTATTTTTTGTCCTTTTATTCCCATAAGGTATAAACCGCTTACAGTGCCTATTTAGGATGTTATTAAACATTTCCCATTTATTATCTGTATTCTTATTTCTGAGGACATTGTCCCAGTCAACCCGATTAAGGGCATCTCTAAGCTGGTCAAACTTTGCCTTCCTAAATTTGAGTGTTTTTGTGACTCCCTGACAAGTCCCCCTAGCGAAAGACTGTACGATATTGTGGTCACTATTTCCTAGATGCCCGACGACCTGCAGATTTGATATTCTGTCAGGTCTATTAGATAATATTAGGTCTAAAAGTGCTGCTCCTCTGGTTGGTTTCTGCACCAATTGTGAAAGCTAATTTTTCTTGGTTATTGGCAGGAACCTGTTGCTTTTATGGGTTTCGCAGGTCTATGTTTCCCAGTTAATATCCGGGTAGTTAAAGTCTCCCATAACAAGGACCTCATTATGGGTTGTAGCTTCATCTATCTGCATTAGTAGTAGACTCTCCATGTCTACTACTAAGTGATGCAGTATTTCTGTACTGTGGGGGTTTTAGAGATGTATTTCCACAGTGATGGCGTTCTGGTGATAAATTTCTATATTGTTGGAGGTTCTAGCGATGTATTCCTGCACTGATGGTTGTTTTAGTGATATACACTGCTCAAAAAAATAAAGGGAACACTTAAACAACAGAATATAACTCCAAGTAAATCAAACTTCTGTGAAATCAAACTGCCCACTTAGGAAGCAGCACTGATTGACAATCAATTTCACATGCTGTTGTGCAAATGGAATAGACAACAGATGGAAATTATTGGCAATTTTCAAGACACACTCAATAAAGGAGTGATTCTGCAGGTGGGGACCACAGACCACATCTCAGTAACAATGCTTTCTGGCTGATGTTTTGGTCACTTTTGAAGGTTGGTTGTGCTTTCACACTCGTGGTAGCATGAGACGGACTCTACAACTCACACAAGTGGCTCAGGTAGTGCAGCTCATCCAGGATGGCACATCAATGCGAGCTGTGGCAAGAAGGTTTGCTGTGTCTGTCAGCATAGTGTCCAGAGGCTGGAGGTGCTACCAGGAGACAGGCCAGTACACCAGGAGACGTTGGGCAGGCCGTAGGAGGGCCACAACCCAGCAGGAGGACTGCTACCTCCACCTTTGTGCAAGGAGGAACAGGAGGAGCAATGCCAGAGCCCTTCAAAATGACCTCCAGCAGGCCACAAATGTGCACGTGTCTGCACAAACAGTTAGAAACCGACTCCATGAGGATGGTCTGAGTGCCCGACGTCCACAGACGGGGGTTGTGCTCACAGCTCAACACTGTGCAGAACGCTTGGCATTTGCCACAGAACACCAGGATTGGCAAATTCGCCACTGGCACCCTATGCTCTTCACAGATGAAAGCAGGTTTACACTGAGCACATGTGACAGATGTGACAGAGTCTGGAGACGCCGTGGAGAGTGATCTGCTGCCTGCCTGCAACATGACCGGTTTGGCAGTGGGTCAGTATTGGTGTGGGGTGGAATTTCTTTGGAGGGCCTCACAGACCTCCATGTGCTTGCCAGAGGTAGCCTGATTGCCATTAGGTACCGAGATTAGATCCTCAGACCCCTTGTGAGACCATATGCTGGTGCGGTTGGCCTTGGGTTCCTCCTAATGCAGGACAATGCCAGACTTCATGTGGCTGGAGTGTGTCAGAAGTTCCTGCAAGATGAAGGTATTGAAGCTATGGACTGGACCGCCCATTCCCCAGACCTGAATCCATCTGTGACATCATGTCTCGCTCCATCCACCAACATCACGTCGCACCACAGACTGTCCAGGAGTTGGCAGATGCTTTAGTCCTGGTCTGAGAGGATATCCCTCAGAAGACCATCTGCCGCCTCATCAGGAGCATACCCAGACCTGAATCCAATTGAGCACATCTGGGACATCATGTCTCGCTCCATCCACCAATGTCACATTGCACCACAGACTGTCCATGAGTTGGCGAATGTTTTAGTCCAGGTCTGGGAGGAGATCCCTCAAGAGACCATCCACCGCCTCATCAAGAGCATGCCCAGGCATTGTAAGGAGGTCATACAGGCAAGTGGAGGCCACACACACTACTGAGCATCATTTTGACTTGTTTAAGGACATTACATTCCACTTTAATTTTGTGGGTGACTCCAAATCAAGGCCTCCATTGGTTAATAAATTTGATTTCCATTGATGATTTTTGTGTGATTTTGTTGTCAGCCTATTGAACTTTGTACAGAACAAAGTATTCAATGAGAATATTTCATTCATTCAGATCTAGGATGTGTTATTTGAGCGTTCCCTTTATTTTTTTTAAGCTGTGTATTTCAGTACTGATGGTGGTTCTAGTGAAATAGTCCTGTACTGATGGTGATTCTGGTTATGTATTTCTGTAACGTTGGAGGTTCTTTTGATGCATTCCTGTACTGATAGTGATTTTGGTTGTACTGTAGGGCCCGCATCTCTGCCTGCAGTCCTTCTTTCCCTGCAGAAACACCAGCATACTCATCGCCGAGGCTCCCATCCTGCTGCTTCTGGGTCTGCTGCTGCCCAGGGAGCATGCACTCCTAGCAGGTCTCCAGGCACTGTGCTTAGGGTGTGCATGCACACACTTCCTCTTTCTTAAAGGGACAGTGCACGTTCCTCTAAAGTGTCCCCAGACAATAGCGGGAGGTCACGTTCTATTTAAAGCGCCTTCTCCAAAATGGAGGTGCTTGTGCAATGTTGTGAGTTTGTTCCTAACACTCTTGTCAGTTCTTAGGTCCCCATACTTGTATCTTAAAATGCTGCACCTGCCAATGCTTTCCTCAATGGCAGTCTAGCCAGCTGCACCCACCAGTGCTCTCCTCAACAGCAGCCGAGCCAGCTGCACCCACCAGTGCTCATGTCAATGGCAGCTGAGCCAGCTGCACCCTCCAGTGCTCACCTCAATGGCAGCTGAGCCAGCTGCCCCCGCGAGTGCTCACTTCAATGGCAGCCGGGCCTGCTGCACCCGCCAGTGCTCATCTCTCCGTCACACTGTCCTCTCTGTACCTTCAGTTCTTGTGATCTTCACTGCCTGCCTGCATCTGTTGGACATTCCCCTAGGCCATCTCAGAGCTGGAGTATCACCTGGATCACCCCCCTTGTCTCTCCACAGACCTCAGTGTCATTAGCTGCTGCATGTACATGGTCAGATTGGGTGAGGCTCCTAGTTACGCCCCTCTAGGTCTTCCTTGGGCTTTGGCACAGTGGTTTCACCACCCAGCCCATTGCAGTTTGCAAAGGCCATGGAATTCGCTGGCTCCCAGGCATCATCCACCTCCGACCTATACCAGGAGGTCTCTTGCCAGAAGGATCAACAGGACAAGATTCTATCCTATCTATGGATTGTGAATACCCGTCTTGATACACTGGCAGTACCTCTCAGGCAGCAGTTACCACCATGGTGACCTACCAGGCAGCAAGTTATGCACCAGGTTACGGACCTCATCTGTCAGCTCCTCCACGCTTTGGCAGAGATCCCGCCATGTGCACTTCAAATTCCTTGCTCATAAGTTCACCTTGGACCAAGCCAAAGTGGCCTGTCAAATCTATTTAGTGAGGCCCTAGCATGGCTCAATCCTCTGTAGGAAAGAGGGGATCCGTTAGTGTCAAAACTACAGTCCTTCCTGGAAGCCTTTCGCAAGGTCTTCGACGAGCCCCATCGCGTTTCTTTTGCAGCCTCTTCTCTGCTCTGGTTAAGCCAAGGTAACCTCTCCGTGGGCCAGTATGCAGTCTGTTTTCGTACCATCGGAACTCGCTTGGAACAATGAGGCTCTCGTGGCAACCTTCTGGGAAGGCATATCCGGGCGAATCAAGGACGAACTGGCAGGCTGGGAGATACCCACCTCTCTGGATAACCTGGTGTCTCTCGCAAACTGAATTGACATTAGGTTCTAGGAACGAACCAAAGAAGTGAACTACGAGAGAGGATCTCTATGCCTGGTTCCCACCTTTCAATGACCAATCATTAAGCAAGCTCCTGCTGCGACTTCTTCGCTTGAACCTATGCAGATTGACCAGGTGAAGCTATCGAAGTGCTGCCAAGAGGTTCATTGGGTCGAAGGGACATGCTTCTACTGTGGCAGCTCCGAACACCTTATTCGTTCCTGCCCTGAGAGACCGGGAAACACCATTGCTTAGGGTTGGTAGGAGAGGCTGCCCTGGGCAAGACTTTTACCTCTCCATCGTTGACCTTGACTGTATCTGTCTCCTGTGGCAAAGGGTCTTTTGTTGAATTGGCTTACCTGGACTCTGCTCCAGCAGGTAACTTTGCTCAACAGGCTGTGGATGAGTGGTATAAGATTCCAGTCCTACGTCTTCCGGATCCATTGGTGATTTCATCAGTGGATGGAAAACCTCTTCCTGTGACCATCCAGTTCATCACGGAGCCCATGGGGCTTCAAGTGGGGGTGCTGCATTCGGAGAAGATTTTTCTTCATGTGCTGTCTGATCTCTCTTATCCTCTTCTTCTAGGTGTCCCATGGCTGCAAAAACACAAACCTGTTCAGGACTGAAGGTCTTGAGAAGTACTCCTTTGAGGTTCAGGTTGTCATGAAATGTGCCTTGCCCCCATTCGTCCTGTCTGGGCTACTAATTCTCCTGCTACTTTGCCTGGCCTGCCCGCGGCATATTGGACGTATGTAGACTTCTTTGACAAAAAGGAGGCTGAGACCTTGCCACCTCATAGGCCATATGAACGCCCGATTGACCTCCTGCTGGGCACCTCACCCCACGAAGCCGAATCTACCCCCTGTCCCAGGCTGAGACTCACGCTATGTACGAGTATATAGAAAAGAACCTTGCTAGTGGATTTATCCGGAAATCCTCCTCGCTGACTGGAGCTTGGTTTTTCTTTGTGAAGGACAGCTCTCTGCTACCCTGCATTGACTACAGGAGCCTTAACCAAATCACGGTAAAAAGTAAATACCCCCACCCTCTGATACCTGAGCTGTTTGATTGCCTGAAGGGTTCCAGACTCTTCATGAAACTTGACATATGAGGGGCATACAAACTGGTTCAAATTCGCCAGTCAGATGAGTGGAAGACGGCTTTCAACACCTGCGATGGCCATTACGAGTATTTTGTTATGCCATTTGGACTCTATAATTCCCCAGACATCTTCCAAGAACTGGTGAACGACATCTTCCGTGACCTGCTCTATACGTGCGTGGTAGTATACCTGGCCAACATCTTGGTATTCTCTCCTGATCTGCCAACACACAGGAGGGATATTCCCCAGGTTCAACTAAGGTTTAGAACTAACCGTCCTACACCAAATATGAAAAGTGAATCTTCGAACAGTCCTACCTTCTGCTTCTTGGATACATTGTTTCTGAAACCAATCTGAAGATGAATCGTGAGAAGGCATCCGCTGTCATGAAGTGGCCCCGTCGGTTTCTCGGGTTTGCGAATTATTATCACCAATTTACTTTGCATTTTTCTTCCCGGACTGCTCCTATTTCTGCCCTGACCCACAAAGGAGCCAATCCTAAGGAATGGACTCCTGAAGCAGAAGACACCTTTGTCTCCCTCAAGCAGGCTCCGGTGCTGCATCGCCCAAACCATAACAAGCAGTTCTTCCTGGAGGTGAATGCATCCTCCACAGGGGCTCGAGCCGGTCGCATGGTGTCCTGCCACTTTTTCTTTAAACTCTTCTGGACACCAGAATGTAATTACTCTATTGGCGATAGAGAACTGCTCGCAATCAAGTTGACTCTAGAGGAGTGGCAGTATTTTCTGTAAGGAGTGTTGCACACTGTGGTAATTTACACTGACCGCAAGAATCTGGCTTATTTGCAACCTGCTCAGCGGCTTAACCCCCATCAAGCCAGGTGGTCTTTGTTCTTTGCTCGCTTCAACTTAACACTCGACTTTCAGCTGGCTGATAAAAACGTTAAGGCGGACGCGCTCTCCAGGTCCTTCCAGGCCTCTGACAAGGTGGAGGAGCTTAAACATATCACCGAACCCTCCAAAATAATCACAGTCGCTACGCTAGACTTATCTCGTCTACCTTCGGGTAAGACTTACATGCCTGAACCTGACAGGAACCAGGTTCTTCTCTGGGGACATACTTCTAAGGCGGCGGGCCATGCCGGACAGAAGAAGACTACTCTCCTTATCTCTCCATGAGATATCAGGTCTCCCAGCTAAGAAGGCTTATACCACTCCCTTAACCACCAGGTCCCCAATGAAACTTCAATTTTAAGCTATAAATGTTGGGCCAGACCCTGATACCTCATGCATGGCTCATGGCTGACTGCTTCTGTGCCATTATAAAAGGTTCAACTGTGGGTCAATTGATCAGTCAACTACCTGTGTTACTATTCTTATATTTTTCTACCAATAGTAGTCTATGAAACTGATGTTTGTGCCACCTGAGTGTGGTGGCACAAACACTCCTTAGGGTGCTTTCTTAATGCACTTTTATACATGTTCGTGGGTCCCATCGGGGTTTGCGCCTCAACTCACCGCAAAACAACAGCATTTGGACATATGCGTCAACGGCGGGGCCATAGACTATAATGCTGCTGGCAGAGCGAACGTGCATTGGACCTGCATCACTTTTGGACGTAGACAACTACTGGACGCTGACACTCGAACATAGTAGACTGCATCTGGATGTCCGCCTCAAGTAAATGTAGACGCTCAAAAATTATGCGGGTCAGAGTCCACGTTCACTCTAACGACACCATTATACTCTATAGCCCGTCATTTTATTGGGGTGGTTCCTATCCAAACCCCGCCAGAACCCAAGAATGTGGAGAAAAGCGCAATGTGAAAGAACCCTTAATAAATCCAGTGCATCTGAAAAATGGCGTGTACCTTTGTTCGCCTCACCACTAATCTTACTATATTAAGATTTCAGGTGAAAGATATGCCACACAGCTCATCATGAATTAGCTGTGGTGTCATGCCGCAGTTTCATCCTCAACCTAGCCAAGTTTTATCCATTTTGGCAGAGCTAAGTGAAAGTGGTATAAAGATACTAAAAAGTCACAATTTTTTGTTGCAACTTGGAGTTGTGCAAAAAAATTAAACTTATCAAAGTGTTTTACTCCAGATATCTGGCAAAAAACAATTAGCTGAATCTGGTCGGGACCTAAGAGTGGTACAGTAGTGGTCCATGGGAAGGAACTAATATGTCGGCTAACATGTTTTTCGCGATCATTCAATTTCTCCTAATCTCAATTCATAATCCAACACTCAAATCTCTCCAGAAAGCTTCTGTAAGCCCAAACACATAAATATACAGTGAATGAAAAAGTGAACAGCTTGTTCTGCATAACTAAACATGTTTGCTTCTAAATTGTCTTGGAAGTGATGAAGAAATTGCTTTTTTAATTAGATTTAGTCAATGTAATGACCAGTTCCTAATAGAGCTTTTGTGAAAGAGGTTCTTAACAGCATACTTTGTAAATTATGAAATGTATCCTGTGCAAGGGTTAATGTTTAACATAGCACAAGGACATTTCAGAAACAAAGTAATGTTCACCTCTGTTATCATTATCATCTGCCAAATACAAGAGCTATTATCTGCACAAAAGGCTCATTTTAGTGAAACACAGCTTAAGTCTCTGCAAGTACGGCAATTTTCTATATTAACTCAGACTATATAAATAAAACGAGGCAACATAAGCATCAAAGAAAATTCTCTAAAGGTTCATAAAGCAACATTTAACCCGTGTAAATTCCAAAGTATTAGTAACAGAAAGCAATCAGACGCTGATTTTTAATAACATTTGTACCAGCTGCAGGCCATATGGTATTTGTCTATAAAATGTTATTCCGAAGACGTGACTATGAAAAAATAAAAACACTTTTCAAAGATGTTGACGAAATTCTCCAGCTACAAATTATAGCAATATCGACAACCATCCTAAATCACTTTCTCATCATGTCTCTCCTATTTCAACTGACTTTACCATTAAAGCTGCTTTCCATCATGTTCTTTATATGATCTGCTGATGTCGATGGGAGATGAACACTGACTACTGCAACTGAAAATTGGCTGCATATTCATTAATTAATGTACATGTCTTTACTACAACTTAATCAATACCTTTTGGCAGCCGTCCACGAGGATTGAGGAGTTTACAAAATTAAGGGCTTGAAGGAAAGCACCTATAAGAGTCTAGGTACCTTATTTTCTAAGCTTTACATGTGAACTATAGAAGCACATTGTATGGGCAGCATTGCTTTTTTACTCTGCAGTTTTGAGGTCTTAGGTTGAAATTTCAAAGGCAAACACTTGTTAACAGTTTGGGTCCCTGATAGGAGACCCATTCATTAACACCTATAATATGGTTTCTATTGTACATACTCTTGAGCTTACTGCAGTCTGGTGGCTCATGGATAAAAAGTAACCTGTCACCAGGTTTTCCCAATATATATTTTGGCTACCATCTTTAATGCCACTTTTACAGAAATTAGAAAGATGTATACAAGTCAGTCAATAATAGAGATGAGCGAACTTCTTTGGAAAACGTTCGCCAATCTCAAAGATCATTGCACATTCAGATTCTTGTTCAGATTCCAGAAAATTTTACTCAAAATCGGCAACATTCAGCCAAAGTTCAGTAAATGATCGAGTTTCCACTAAGGCTGTGCGCACACGACGGTTTTGATCGGAGATAATGTTATGGCCAGTAAGATTATTACCTGCGGTCAGAGCGCTATGGGGCTACGCTGTCAGATGTAAGCGTGACCCCGCAGCTGTAACTGTGACCAGCAGTAACAAGAGCTTACCGCAGGTCAGCAGCCATCAAATGATTAGAGAATACTACTCCCATCAGCCTATGCCTGCTGTTGCTGAAAATAGCGGAGAGCAGGCAGCGGCTGATGGGTGTAGTCTTCAGCCAGCGCCTGTGCTCAAAGTAAAGAAAAAAAATGTTGAAATAAATATTGAAATAAAAATTTAAAACATAGTATATACTTATATTACACCTAATCCCTGAAGCCCTTGTCTTCTGTGAAAAATAAACAATAAAAAAACACAATATACTCACTTTAATGCCTAATTCCCGATACCCATGCCACCTGAAAAATAGAAAGAATAATAAACCACCTTATCCCTCATCATCATTTGGATGTTTTGGGTTGTTATTATGATTTAACCCCTTAACGACCGTCGATATGCCTTTTCACGGCGGTCATTAAGGGTACTTAAACCACAGCGCCGTTAATTAACGGCGCTGTGGAAAAAGTGAATAGCGCCCCCCAGAGGCGCATTTTCACCAGGGTCTCAGCTACTGGGGGTAGCCAAGACCCCAGAGAACATGAATCGGGTCGGTTTTTACCGACCCCGATGTTGCGATCGCCGTTATTAACCCTATAACAGCTATCACAACAACAACAAAAAATCTGATGTGCCATTTCATTTCTCTCTCCTCTGATGTCATCGGACATCAGAGGAGAGAGAAAAAGGGTCCCCGTTCCCCCCCTTGAGGCCCACAATCTGCCCCTTGTGGCCCCCGGGCCCACCTGCCTCCTTATCCATCTTGAATGGCAGGCGCATGCTCAGTGCGCCCGTCGCGATCTGCCGGGGGGTGGGCAATTTTCTCTGGGGTCTCGGCT
>VIAB01016520.1:28788-44469 GCA_009801035.1 Oophaga pumilio
ATCCAGAGGCTGTGCAGATCTAGTGGTGCTTATCTTAGGAAAGGGTTATCTGGACATTTTCCCTTTAATACAGCTAGTGCACTTCATAATTTGACCACACTGGTTGATTTCAATACCATTTGCAAGTTGAGCTAGCTTCCTTACTGATTCTGGGTCTCTGTGCCCAAGACATCTGTGCCATACATGGATACGGTTCTTATGTAGATCTTGTCTAGCACTGTACACTTTTTCTTTGCATTTTAGCTGATAAAGTTCATGTTGGATTTTTCCTTCTGCGTGACCCTTGTTTGAGGTGATGCAGCTGTTATCTTTAAAAGTAGCTACATTCCCCTTTTGTGTGAGCTTCTTTACTGAAAGAAGATTGCTTTCAAGGCTGAGAACATAGAGGACTGGACAGTGGAGGGAGACCTCTCCTACTCCTTCTGAAGTCATATAGTGACCATTAGCTAAGATGATCTTTTCTGACTTCCTTTCATTAAGGTCAGTGAAGAAATCCTTGGTATTTTTCATATGACTGCTTGCACCAGAATCTATACACCATATATGCTTTGCAGATAGACTTGTACTGGTATTAAATGCAGCTTCAACACATGCAGAATCTTCCTTTACAGCTGTTTTAACCCTTTGATGACTGTTCTGCTTTTTAAACTGACTCATTCTTGCTTTCCAAATTCTGCAGTCTGCGTTAAGGTGGCCGGGCTTTTTACAGACAAAACATTCACGAGTTTCTCTTAGATTGCTCTTATAGTTAGGGAAATTCTGTGTCTTTAATACTGTTTCTGCTCTGGATTCATTACTGCTGCTTACATGATGCGTTTTTCTCTTGAATTCATCCACAAGTTTGCCTTCAACATACTCTAGTGTCAGCCCATCATCTGACCGTGCATCTAGTGCAGTCACAAGTGTGTCATAACTCTTTGGAAAACCACTTAATAGAAGTGCAGCAACATGAAAATCTTTCATTTCTTCTCCAATACCCCTGAGACGCTCCACAATCTCTAGGGTGTTTCTTACGTAGTCCTGCATATTCTGTCCATCACTTAGCTTAGACTGATACAGCTTTCTCATGAGATAAAGCTTATTGCTGAGATTTGATCTTTCAAGCACTATCTGTAACTCATCCCACATCTCATTTGCAGTTGCACATTTGCATATACGCACAATCTGATTATCATCTACACTGAGAGAGATCGTGCTTTGTGCTTTCTGATCCTTCTCTAGCCAATCATCTGGTAATGGATGAGGTACTTGTTCCTGAGTTATTTCCAGGTACCTTCTCTTATGAGCAACATCTTCACCTTGAATTTCCAGGACAGGTAGTTCTGGTTACTGAGGCTTGGCACTAAGAACTTGACAGGATTGCTGCTAGTGAACATCTTTGCTGTTGCTCTGTGTTGCTTTTGCTCTGGGCTTCTGTTGTTGTGTTACTTTGGGGTTCTGTGTCACTCTGTTGGCAGTGGATTACTCATGATACTCTACAAGCATGTGACAACATAACTTGTTTATTCAAGAACAAAGAGAAACAACACATGATAAGCTCAATAGATCAGGAAGAAACCATCTGTGTGTCTCTATCTGTGTAGCATCTACAGCAGGTTGCTTCTCTCATACACAGACACAAGAAAACAGGAAATACAGTCACATGCTCTTCCTGTGTGAGCCTCTGAGAATTTTTTTATGCATACAAGTCTAGCATCTATACACCCATAGACAGGAATGGAGGAATGGAGTTGTTGCACCAAACATATTCCAACTCAGAAGTTAGGCTTTGTGGTTACTCCATTAATCTTCACAAAGGGGTTGTGTTGCAGAAGGAACCTTTCTACCTTCATTCTTTGAATAGGTGGACTTCCCAGAAGTCAGATTCCTACTGATCATAATGGTATTGTACATGCTAATAATTTGCATGATATTACATAAAGGGAATACCATTTTAAAATTAATACTTGCAATACTTGCAACCAGCATGGATCTTCTGGAAATAGTTTTGCCCCTAACAAATAGGGCTGCCACCAGGCTGGTAAATTACTGGCACACCTAGTGTTTACACTTGGAGCTGGTAAATGTTAATGGAAACCTGTCAGAAACATTGACCCCCATAACACTAAAAAGATTGTGCAGCCCTTTAAAAGATAAGCCAGCCAATCTCTTTGTGTCCCCAAAGCACTGCTCCAGCAGCGAGAAATATTTGGAAGTATTATCTGGAAGTGCATTGGGGCATGATGATGCACTTCTAGCTTCTCAGTCTCGCGCAGTATTTCCTACCTTGCAGCACCCTCCCCTTGATAATTACATGGTCACTAACCTGTCCATCAGCTTATCTTTTAAAGGCTGCACAGACAAATAAATTATGTTGGGGGTTTAAAGATTCTGACAGGTTCCCTTTAAACATTTTTACTGGCAAAAGCAAGTGTATGTTCTATAACACACAAACACAATGTGTGCACAGTCACGTTACCATTTGAATTGAATACTACTCCTGTGCCCAGCTGTCTAGCTCTACGAATGTCAACAGTTGTTAAGACCAGGTCAAGTGTGGGACTAATACTAGTGGGGGATAGTTAAGACATGGCAGCAGGGAGACAGAGACAGGAAACTGCAATCAGAAGCAGATGAGTATACATATTTGAGATAATTTGTTCTGTACATTACTTTGGTCTTATCAAGCCACTATACATTAGTATACTTTCTTATTTTGGTATGAAATATTGTAGTCTGCTGTGCTATTTTATATAGTCAAAAAATTATGTGAAGAAAAAAAAATGACCAGCATCTTCTAACAGAAGAAAACAAGTGTGAACAGCAGCAAGCTGATGTGACTACATTATATACAAACCAAATAGTGCTACAGTACTCTGTGCTAAGAAATGTGCATTATACTTATAAAATGAAGATATTTAGCACATAACTTCATCAGTGCGACTCTACTGAGTAAGCCATACAAACAATGTACCTAGCTGTGGAGCCTTAGGGAGCACAGGAGCTGAAACCCAACGCACTAAATTCTTAGGGGTGCAAATTTTTAATAACAAAAGTACAGTGGGTACAAAAAGTATTAAGACCCCCTTAAATTTTTCACTCTTTGTTTCATTGCAGCCATTTGGTAAATTCAAAAAAGTTCATTTTTTTCTCATTAATGTACACTCTGCACCCCATCTTGACTGAAAAAAAACAGATATGTAGAAATTTTTGCAAATTTATTAAAAAAGAAACACTGAAATATCACATGGTCATAAGTATTCAGACCCTTTGCTTAATATTGAGTAGAAGCAGCCTTTTGAGCTAGTACAGCCATGAGTCTTCTTGGGAATGATGCAACAAGTTTTTCACACCTGGATTTGGGGTTCCTCTGACATTCTTCGTTGCAGATCCTCTACAGTTCTGTCAGGTTGGATGGTGAACATTGGTGGACAGCCATTTTCAGGTCTCTCCAGAGATGCTCAATTGGGTTTAGGTCAGGCTCTGGCTGGGCCAGTCAAGAATGGTCAGAGTTGTTCTGAAGCCACTCCTTTGTTATTTTAGCTGTGTGCTTAGGGTCATTGTCTTGTTGGAAGGTGAACCTTCGGCCAAGTCTGAGGTCCAGAGCACTTTAGAAAAGGTTTTCATCCAGGATATCTCTTTACTTGGCCGCATTCATGTTTCCCTCAATTGCAACCAGTTGTCCTGTCTCTGCAGCTGAGAAACACCCCCATAGCATGATGCTGTCACCACCATGTTTCACTGTTGGGATTGTATTGGGCATGTGATGAGCAGTGCCTGTTTTTTTCCACACATACTGCTTAGAATTATCACCAAAAAGTTCTATCTTCGTCTCATCAGACTATAGAGTCTTATTTCTCATAGTCTGGGAGTCCTTCATGTGTTTTTTTTTAGCAAACTCTATGTGGGCTTTCATATGTCTTGCACTGAGGAGAGGCTTCCGTCAGGCCACTCTGCCATAAAGGCCCGACTGGTGGAGGGCTGCAGTGATAGTTGACTTTGTGGAACTTTCTCCCATCTCCTTACTGCATCTGTGGAGCTCAGCCACAGAGATTTTGGGGTTTTTCTTTACCTCTCTCACCAAGGTTCTTCTCCCACAATTTCTCAGTTTGGCTGGAAGGCCAATTCTAGGAGGACTTCTAGTGGTCCCAAACTGATTCCATTTAAAGATTATGGAGGCCACTGTGCTCTTAGGAACATTGAGTACAGCAGAAATTCTTTTGTAACCTTGGCCAGATCTGTGCCTTGCCACAATTCTGTGTCTGAGCTCCTTGGCCAGTTCCTTTGAGCTCATGATTCTCATTTTGTCTGACATGCACTGTGAGCTGTGAGGTCTGATATAGACAGGTGTGTGCCTTTACAAATCAAGTCCTATCAGTTTAATTAAACACAGCTGGACTCCAATGAAGGAGTAGAACCATCTCAAGGAGGATCACAAAGAAATGGACAGCATGTGACTTAAATATGAGTGTCTAAGCAAAGGGTCTGAATACTCCTGACCATGTGATATTTCAGTTTATCTTTCTTAATAAATTTGCAAAAATTTCTACATTTGTTTTTTTTGTCAATATGGGGCGCAGAGTGTACATTAATGAGAAAAAAATGAACTTTTTTGAATTGACCAAATGGCTGCAATGAAACAAAGAGTGAAAAATTTAAAGGGGTCTGAATACTTTCTGTACCCACTGTATCACTCAAGATCAGGGACAGTGTGCATGCCCCTTATTACTGGCTAAGTGCCCTTGATCTTCAGGTGAGCACCACTCAGAATGATATTGGGGTCAACTGAGGCTGATACAGTTGAATCCTGTGGTAGAACAGAGTGCTGTAGGGTCCCTGCCAAAGCAGTCTCCATCCTGTGGGCCAATGCTTGCTGCAGGCCCTGAGGGAGCACAGAGCACAATGACATTACTACATTGAATTAACTGTGTCAGCCCTCTCTCTAGTCAGGGGAAAAAATGAATCAATAGCTCGGATCAGGTGAGTATAAACTTTATTTTTTTTGGAAGAGTAGTGGTAGTATCATTTTTGGTACTCAAGAGACATCACCACTTTTTAAGGGACTATTATTGGTTATTAGGCACAATACTTGTGTTACTCCAGGAGCTAGCAGCCCATACTAAGCCACTGAATATACCCATCACATAATATTAATTTATTTAACTGATGACTAAACAATTCTCAAATTATTGTGTTTGTCACAAACTTCAACAAATAAAAAGTAAATTCCCTAAAGACAGCAGTTAATGGTAAAGTCAGCTTGTCCCTCTGGATATATGTGATTAGACATGACATTGGAATTCTGCAAATTCTCAGTAATACTAAGAAAACTGCTCACAAATACAAACATCCAATCTAAGAATAGATCAAGTGGACTTGGCAGAAACCAAACCATTGATGCTAACAGTGTGTGACAGGAAACAAGGCCATGTGATCCGCATGTTTTGTAGCTCAAGTTCTTGTGTAAGATTACAACAACACATTCTTCCAAAACCGCTCTCTGAGATCCTAAGATCCGAACAAAAGGCTGCATTGAAGCTGCCGGTGCTGACAATCTTACTACTGTTTCCCCTATGAATAATTATGCAGAGTAGCTTCATTACGGATGTGCCGTAAATTAGCTTCATTGTCCATTATGCAAAAATATTTGTTTTGGATACTAATGGAAGGTTCTAGAAATAAATGACAGAATGACTTCATTAGTCATGACATCAAACATTTTATGTTTGCCCCCTTTCAGTTTTTGTTCACTGTACATATAATTTTCTACCAATTTGAGAACTAAATGTCTTTTGCCAGAAGAAAGCACACAAGATTCTTGGTCTGAAAATTTTTAAATATGAAAAAATAGTTCAAATATTGGGTATAGCATGAGCTTTAGGATTAAATTAGGGAATTGTGGAAGCGATGTCTACATTTAAAGAACTCTGGTGTATTCGTGCGATATAAGTTCTGAAGCTTTCTAATATATTTTAGAAATATATATGTTTGTAATTCTTCAATTTTTTTCAAAATCTCTGCTTATTTTAATACAAGAGGAGCTTTCTAGAGGTTACAAATCCGTCCATGTGATGGACCCACAAGTGCTCTGTAACTGCAATCAGTGCCATCACATTACCAAGACAGATCTCCAACCCCTAGAATTGCGGTAAGCTGAAAACTATGAAGTATTAATAAATAAAAGGTCCGAATCATCATAACTAGCATTTTGCATGCCAGTCTTGATTCAGAGTGTGCTGGAGTAAGATGCCCCCAAATCATTCATTAGCACGCCACCAATAATGAATTTGGCGCATCATTCGGCTACGGTGAACCAACGTCACATACGGTATATATTCTCCAGTTTATCTACCACCAACTGTTTGATGAATTGGCCCCATTGTATCTTAGCAAGTATATAATGATTTTTTTTGCTTTTTGTAAATCATTTTAATAATGTTGCAGGACTGTACAGAATTTCATACTCCCTTCTGTTGCTATGCAGGAGCCATTAGCAGAGCGTAGTCATTCATAGCAGCCTATATTCACTCCATGTATTGTAGACTATAATTGTTATCTTTAACACTGATTATTCTTCTTTGTGTGATGCATAGGACTTTAGCTAATATTATAAATACACTCTTTAGTTGACGTCTTTCAAGTTATTAGTATATAATAAAACTCGCTATATGAAAGTTACCTTACCTTAAATAACCCATTCTTTTTACAAACCTTCTTTGGGCTTGTCATCATGCCTGTAGATGTGACAGAGAGGTGTAGATTAACTTACAATACATAGGCTTGATGTGCCTGAATGTTCTAATTTAATTTCTGCCTACATTTAATTTCTCACTGTGTTCATTTCTTTGCTTTTGGACTGTGATTTTGTGTGAATTTATTCATTTATTTTCTTTTGTTCTTCATTTTTTTTGCTTAGGAAAAGAGAATGTCTACTACAGAATAAGACTTATGCTAAACACATACATTCAGCTTGCTTTATCCTCAGATGACCTTACGAGCTGCCTGTAAGTGTAACCTTTCAGCTTGTGCATTACCAGAATGGAAAATGAGTCTCAGAAAGCATTGCTTTTACATTGCAAATACTGTACAGAATGTACTGCAATAATATGAAGCATTTAAGGGAATTTAGGAAAAAATTATACTTCCAGACACACAGTCCTTTCTGAATGCATCGTGAAAGAACACAAAGCTCAAAGAATACAGTGTGTCCTTGGCAAAGTTGGAAAGTGTAACAGCTAGGCATTAATCCTTCTAGTGCATACTGCATGCTCTTCTTTCTAAGTGACTGAGAGCAGACAGTATACAAATTGTTTGGATTACTTTTCAATTTTAAATACCTTTCTTCTTCGACCGTGGTCCCTTCTCTAAACACCCAGCTATTTAACAATAATTACTAGATATTAGGCTTCCATTAAGTTCCTTTAAAACTTTCCCTGTAATTTATTATCATCACCATAATCATCAACTGACCTGACAGTGAGAAGTGCATATATAAGGTCATACAATGTAGTCTAAAAAGTTGGCCTTCCACAGTATAAGCCTACATATGTACAAATAAAACAAACATTGTCCACTCATCACTCCTGAAAATATTTATTATTATTATTATTATTATTATTTATTTCTATAGCACCATTGATTCCATGGTGCTGTACATGAGAAGGGGTTACATACAAATTACCGATATCACTTACAGTAAACAAACAATGACAGACTGATACAGAGGGGAGAGGACCCTGCCCTTTCGGGCTTACATTCTACAGGAAGGTGGGGAAGGAGACAGCAGGTTGGTGGGTTGCAGCAGTTTCGGTGTTGGTTGAGGCGATATCTCCGGTAGTGATGAGGAGGTAGCGGGGTCATTGCAGGCTGTAAGCTTTCCTGAAGAGGTGGGTTTTCAGGTTCCATCTGTAGGATCCGAATGTGGTTGATAGTCGGACGTGTTGGGGCAAAGAATTCCAGAGGATGGGGGATATTCGAGAGAAGTCTTGGAGGCGGTTGGGTGAGGAGCGAATAAGTGTGAAGCAAAGAAGGAGGTCTTGGGAGGATCGGAGATTACGTGAGGGAAGGTATCGGGAGATTAGTTCAGAAACATATGGGGGAGACAGGTTATAGATGGCCTTGTAGATCAGTATTAGTAAATTGAACTGGATATGCTGAGGGAATGGGAGTCAGTGAAGAGATTTGCAGAGGGGAGAAGCGGAGGAGTAGCGAGGAGAGAGATGAATTAGTAATGGCAGCAGTGTTAAGGATGGACTGGAGAGGTGCGAGGGTGTTAACAGTAGTCGACACGGGAAATGATGAGGGCATGCACAATCATTTTAGTAGATTGAGGTTTGAGGAAAGGACGAATTCTGGAATTATTTTTGAGCTGGGAAAGCATGATGTCGATAATTGTGATAGATAGGTCAGGTAAGGAAGATCTGTGAGATGGGGGAAAAATGATGAGTTCAGATTTGTCCACATTGAATTTGAGGAAGCGGGAGGAGAAGGAGGATATGGCTGATAGACACTCCAGGATTCTAGACAGCAGAGAGGTGACATCTGGGCCAGAGAGGTAGATCTGAGTGTCATCAGCATAAAGGTGGTACTGGAATCCGTGTGACTTTATGAGTTGTCCCAGGTCAAGTGTATAGATTGAGAAGATAAGGGGTCCTAGAACTGAACCTTGGGGGACTCCAACAGAGAGAGGGTGAGATGAGGAGGTAGTGTGGGGAGTGGGAGACGCTAAATGTGCGGTTGGAAAGGTATAAAGAGATCCAAGATAGGGCGAGGATAGGGCAAAAATAGAATTCATCCAATGCACATAAGCCCTGAAACAGGGTGACAACACACCGAATACAGATAATTCAGTATATACTGAACTCTTCAAAATAACATTTAGCTTTATTAAAACCACATTAAAATCCACATTGAGTAAGTGTTTATAGTTTAGCCAAAATGTTTCAGACTTCATCAGTCCTTACTCATGGTTTACAGTTGTTGTATATTCCAACACCTATTCATAACAGTTAAAAAGGATTCTATAGGGGATCTGGATCTTGACGAATTGGACTGTGTAACAATATCCTGAATTGAGACAAGGTGTGCATGTTCAGCCTCTGCTCCAGTCATTGTCTATGGGACTGATGAGTACAGAGCTCAGCAATTTCCATCATTGTCCCATAGAAAATGAATGGAGCGGAGGATGAGCTTTTACATCTGGGAAACTGGCTGTTGGAACCTCAGAGATCAGCAGGTCATACCGTACATTTTCTTTTTTCAGAAAAACCTTTTAGGCCAAGTATCTTGGTCAGCCAGAAATATCTCTGTCTGCATTCAGTGACTTTACAAAAATATCCATCATGCATGGTTTAAGTTCTCTGATCTTCACAATAAGAGAGTTTCCAATAACCATCATGTCTATATCCTTTTTACTGTACGTCTGGTTTTCCGTTGGGTTTCGCCAGTCAAATAAATCTTGTTAAAAGCCAATCAACAAGCTTTTAGAATGTGAGCACTTCTGGAACCATAACAGCCTTGACAAGTATTGGCATGGCTGTGATTGACTAGCACACCTTGTGTCCTGGCCTATATAAAGGCCGAATCATGAATGCCACTGTCATTCTGCTCTTATTAGTGTAGGGATAGGACGCAGCTGGAGTGAGGGAAAGATTCGAATGCAAAAATGCTGCTGTGTGTACTCTACAACCCATATCTGATGTAGTACTGTGCCAAAAGCCGCAGCATGTACTCTGCAAACCATATCTGTGGGGGTACTGTGCTAAAAAGACACTGTGCGTACTCTGCAGCCCCTATCTGTGGGAATACTGTGCTTTTAAGCTGCTCTGTATACTCTGTCCCCCTGCCTGTGGGAGTACTGTTTGTTAAAGCCAACGTGTGTACTCTGTATGCCACATCTGTGGGAGTACTGTGCTTTTAAGCCGCTGTATGCAGTATGCACCCCACGTCTGTGGGAGTACTGTGGTACTTTTGAAAATAAACAGTAGACATCAGCCATCTTGTTGCCTTTTCTAGGCCCCAAAAAATAATTTTCTGGACCGTTGTGTGTTTTCTAGTAATCTGGGAAATAAATAATTTGCATCAGCCATCTCATTGCCATTTGTAGTCCAAAGAAATACATTTTCTGGACCAGTGTGTGTATTCTAGTAGTTGGAGAACTAAGTAATTGGCATCATCCATCTCACTGCCAATTGTAAGCCAAAGAATTACATTTTTTGGACCGTTGTGTGTTTTCTTGTAGACAGTAAAATAAATAATTGGCATCAGCTGGCTCATTGCCATTTGTAGGCCAAAAAAATAATTTTTATGGACCGGTGTGGGTTTTCTAGTAGTCTGGGAAATAAATAATTGGGTAATTTGGGGTAATTGCCGGCCAGAGATTTACTGTGTAGCATACCAAGCACCATATACTTTCCGACATCACTTCAAGCACATAAAGAAACTTCTCCTTTTTTCCTTTGTGGAGATGCCTGTGGCAACTGTCAGTCACATGCTCATCCTGACTAATAGATCCCTCTACATATAAGTCCATTTGAGCAGGGGCTGTAATATCCCTGAAGAAGGAAGCCGCAAGCTTTCGAAACATGTTGGATTACAAACCCTCTAACAGCCTGACTCTTGTGTACGCGAGTGAAGACACTACCCGATTCATCAGCTGTTCAGCACTGCTCGGGTCAACTGACAGTGATTCCCTCTGTGATTGCCACCGGCCGTAGCTGTGCTAGCCTCCGTGAATCACTGCACGGCAGTTTCCTATAAACTTCCTGGTGTGGTTACCCACCATGCTTCTCCATATATATTTACTTTTGAAAACAAATAGGTATCAGCAGACTCGTTGCCATATCTTGGCCAAAGAAATATATTTTCTGGACCTGTGCATGTTTTCTTGTAACCTGGGAAATAAATAATTGTCATCACTCAGCTGTTTCATTACCATTTTTAGGCCAAAAAAATACATTTTCTGGACTGGTGTGTATTTTCTGGTACTTTTGAAAATAAATATTTGGCCCCAGGCGTATTGTTGTCATTTGTAGACCAAAGAAATACATTTTCTGGACTGGTGTGTGTTTTCTTGTACTTTTGAAAATAAATAATTGGCATCAGCCATTTCATTGCCATTTGTTGGCCAAAAATATATATATTTTCCTGTAGCATTGATTTACGCAAAGATTTTTTATCATGGGCTGGGTATTGGAACCTCTGTGTCGAGGCCCTAGGGAAGCCTGGAGGGGCATAGCTAGGTACCTCATCAAATCCAACCTTGGATACACAGTGGCGGATGCTACCATAATCTGAGGAGAGACAAAGGAGGTGGAACCAGGTGCTACACCAGGACTGCAAGCTTATCTGCTTTGGCCAAACTAGTAACCAATACCTCATTTGATGCATTTATCACATGCATTATTTTTGCACTTTTTATCATTTTTTGCAGGATGCAGCTAGGCTCCGTTTTGTTGGCTTGGTTTTCTGTGTTATGCATATATAGTGCTGAACAGCCCGCCTTCCATTATAGGCGTTATAAATAGGCTGCTATCCAGACACTATGCAATGCACTTTCCTGTGTGACTTATATCCTAAGCAAGCCTATTTGTGTGCTTTTATCTACTAAACAGTTAACACCTTCATCATCACTATTTCTGTGATAGGGTGGCTGTTCTCATCAGTGGAAGGTACCTGTGTTGCTCCAGCCTTTATCTATGGGGGCCTGCTGCATCCTGCTAGTGCTTTGTTCATCTATCAAGATTTCGTAAGGCTATTTTTCATGTTGTGTTTTTGCTAAAAATTTTCAGGATTTTTATATCCTTTTTATCTTTGTCTGTGAGCTTTGAATTGATAGTTAGATACTCGCAATAAAATGGGGACCCTTGACATTGGGTTGCGAGCTTATCTGCTTTGGCCAAACTAGTAACCAATACCTCATTTGATGCATTTATCATATGCATTATTTTTGCACTTTTTATGTTTTTTTTCAGGATACAAAACTAGGCTCATTTTTGTTGGCTTGGTTTTCTGTGTTATGCACATATAGTGCTGAACAGCCCGCCTTCCATTATAGGCATTATAAATAGGTTGCTATCCAGACAATATGAATTGCACTTTCCTGTGTGACTTATGTCCTAAGCAAGCCTATTTGTGTGCTTTTGTCCACTAGACAGTTAACATCTTCATCATCACTATTTCTGTGATAGGGTGGCTGTTCTCATCAGTGGAAGGCACCTGTGTTGCTCCAGCCTTTATCTATGGGGGCCTGCTGCATCCTGCTAGTGCTTTATTCATCTAACAAGATTTGGTAAGGCTATTTTTCATGTTGTGTTTTTGCTAAAAATTTTCAGGATTTTTATGTCCTTTTTATCTTTGTCTGTGAGCTACACCAGGATGTACAGATACGCACTGGCAGGTGCGTGCAGGACCGACAGGTGAACTGATGAGCACTGACGGGTGCATGCAGGACCGGCTGATGTACAGAAGGGAACTGGCAGGTGCGAACTGGACTGGCCTCTGTAGAGATCGGCAATGGCAAGTGCGTACAGGACCGACTGATGTACAGAAGGGAACTGGATGCTGCAGACTGGACCGGCTGATGTCCAGATGCGCACTGGCAGGAAAACATATAAAGAAAGACGTAATTATAATGAATAAAAAGCAATTCCTTATTTGGAATTATTTAAAAAAAATATAATATGCAAAACTTAAATGCCAATATGATGCATGGTGGTGAGCAAAAGAAAAATAAGTGGCACCACCGGATGGCATGCAAAGACACAATATAAATCCTAATGCTTAAAAACGGTATAGTCCAAAATAGATCTGATCAATCCAAATTGAACAAGAGTTCATCCAGGAAAAGGAGAACCATTTGCTGTACCAGTCATAAACATATGTTTCTCTAACTTAAGGCTAGAGTGCATGCAGTTAGTACAAGACAAAAAACTGGAGCATTAGTTTATGGACCATTGTATAGTACATAAACTTGCAGAGAGTAATAACATGTCTTACCTAAACCATGCGATGGTGCCACTTCCCCTACGCGCATTTCGGCGGTGTGCCTTCATCAGGGGGAGTGTCATCATGGCCACCTCATGCTCCTTAAGAACACCCACTGACCAATAACAATCTGCGAGACATGAGTAGTATGGTCAGATACTAACAAGAGTGGGGAAGTGATGTGCTGAAGTGCTTGGTCACTAAAGAAGCCAATCACCGTGCGCCTCTCAAAAGCTCGCTTACAGAGGGGGCCGTGGATTGGTGCATGAAGTGCCGATGTACCCGGATCATATGACGCCACCGAGGGGGTCACGGTGGAGGGGAGTAGACGCGGCTGCCAAAGCCACCGCCCACATGTAACACGAGGGCGTAAGCGAAGGTCCGCGAGCTGTCCATTACCATGTGGAGATGCCGTCAGTGGAGCCAAGTCCAGAACATCTGAGCACTTGCACACTGGCCACAAGATGGAACAAATGACCGAAAGAGGAAATGCAATGTTGATTAGGCTTATAAACTATATATTGTATGATACTAGAGAGTGGAAATATGTTGTTTACCCATGGGGATAATAACTTATAGTGATAAAATAAGATAAAATTACATATTATAGTGTAAAGGGTTGTGATATATTAGTGAGACTAGAGAAGTAAGTGAATAAAAAAGAGTTTATTATAAAAGCAGGACAGCATGCTAATCCAATGGGTCAGCACAAAAGTCGAAGGGTGAAAAACCCTTGCTAAACGGAAAAACAATGATTAGGAGAAAAGTAGTCAGTATACAATAACAGAATAAAGTGTAAGAGTGCAAGTTATATTTGAAGACAGAATAACTCAGGTGCGTGCAGAACTGGCAGTTGGACAGATGAGCACTGGTAGGTGCGTGAAGGACCGTCTGATGTACAAAAGGACATTGGCAGGTGCGGACTGGACCAGATGATGTACAGACAGGCTGGCATAGCTGATAGACAGGCAGGTGGACACGGCTGATAGCCAGGCTGGTATACAGGAATATGAGCACTGAGACCTGAGAACTAAGAAGAGTGTTTAGGAACAAACTTACTGCATTCCACAGGCTCCTCCCTTCAGGTGGAGGTGCCTTAAATAATGAGTTTCTCCCAGCCATTGGCTTGGGACACTTTAGGAGGGCACAGTGCCCGGTGATCTGCATGCAGTACGCGCACCCCAGGCATCAGCAGCTGAAGCCGGATGTATGGGATGGAGGCCACGGCGGTAAGTCAGCGTCTCTGCCAGGGAAGAGGAGTAAAATGCAGAGATGCTGGCGAAACATTTTTTAAATGATTGTGACGATTTATGTACAGTATTTTCTATTTTTTATTAACAAAAGTGACTAAAAATGTGTCCAGGAGTTACTATGGCACATAAACCAAATGTAATTAAAGAATGAAGCATTAAAGGCCATTATTTGTTATTTATGCTTATCTCACTATTTGAATGCCTTAAAAAAATTATCTTAAATGTTAATTGTATACAGCATCTTGAGGTCTCTTTACATGCAGTGACTATTCAAGCCAGTATTTGATAGACATTTCAGTCACTTTGATCTGAAAAGCAGGTGGAGATCAGTTTCCTCCTGGGTGAATGAGGAGCGTCCACAATTGTTGGAGCTCTGCAAAACATATGGGCCCTATATTAGCTCTCATTATCCAACTATTTGATTTTGTGTTAAATTTATTTGGCTGCTGTTAATATTGTGTAATGTCTCGCAGTCTTATACAATCATATAGTAAGCAAACAGTAAATCAATATGACATCACAATGTAAAAATGAAAACCATACAGTAGAGTCAAAAATATATTTAATAAATATTCACTTACAATCACTTTTCATTTTTGTTAAGAAGGCAATGACTGTGATTTCTATAGGATCCGCATTTAGTAAATCTATTTTTAACAGATGTAAAATAGCATTGAATGTAAAAGCACCCGGAATCACACTGTTCTCCATTAAATACGAATTTCAGCACAGATACTCTATAAATAAAAGGCCAATGGTATACTGGTGTTAGGAATTACCTAAGGAGTGGATTATTTTCAGCACTTAACAATATTGATGCAATGATTGTTTTACACATTTGAACTTAAATAGAAAAAGTTTTATAACAATACATTTGCAATTTTGTTGTGAAGTTTTATAGAAGAAATGTGTAAATCAGCTTTTTGCAGTTAAGATAAGCTTACATTACCTCAGCTGACTTACTGAAAGAATGTGTTTTTCATTGCCAAATTGCAGGTTATTTAATACACTATGTCTGGAAAGGGGGCTTTGTTGAAATTATTTTGGCTCTAAAATGATCCAAGATGACTATTCAGTGAAACTATGTATTTAGCTACAAAAAAATTAATGAAGTTAATGTATGTGATAGTAATAAGAATTAAAATACAAATTTAACAAATTTAGCTATCAGGGGCATGAGAAGGACTTAACCAAGAGTTACCAGAATCTTCCATAGAATGCAGATATCAATATAACACTATCGATCATATTGCAGTATTTTTCTAAATTATTATATACACACATAGTAGCATCTACTTATCTATTTAATAAATTTCATGCAAATCCCCTATTTAACAGGTTGGACACAGACATCTATGGCCCCTGTGTAACAATTCTGATTCTATTCGTCCTGTCATATCTGACTCTTGGATATTGTGTAGAGATTAGGGTTGAGCATTCCGATACTGCAAGTATCGGGTATCGG
>VIAB01016522.1:32577-43092 GCA_009801035.1 Oophaga pumilio
GTGCTCTTGTCCGCTGGCCTGGCTGCCTTTAGAAAGACTGCATAAACCAGAGCTCATACCACTAAACACCCGCTCTATCTCTCTATGGGCAACACACTACACAGAGAACGCAGGGTTAGGGTAAAACAGTGTGGCAATACTTTATTGAACCACAACACCCTATAGCAAACAGAACATTCCCAGCAATTAACCACAACATTGTGCACATTACAGGGCTCAACCCTTCCGCTGACTCGCCTGGATAACGGTAGATGTTACCTCAGAGCTCCCAGGGTCGATATTACACCTGTGATATACACACAGAGAGGAGGTATGACAAGCGCAGGGAGGTGACATACTGTCCATACAAGGTCCAAAGCCAGTTGACACGAGAGTCACAACCTGGCTTATCCGACCATTTCCATTGAACCAGGCGACCAGCGGGTCCCAAAACCTGGCTTTCTCCAAAGATATCCATGGCTCAGAGATGGTCACTGGATCAGATCTGTGTCCTTCCAAACGAAGCCGAAAACTCCTAGGTTGTTTCCTATAGAATCATAGATCTGTGTCCCTCGTGATGGTGCCATGATGAATTAGCTGCAGTCCTGTCTCTCGTCCTTTGAATTTTGTGCAGAATGTCCGACTGGTAGCTCTGTGTGATGAGATGAGGTCTGATCTGCTCTCTCTGTCTCTTGTTTTTATACCCTAGACTTGTAAGCTATTTTTAGAATTACCCAGTGTCCTTCAGTTCAGCCTCATAGCTCAAACTAGTTATAGAGTACAATACACAATTAGCATATCAGCTCACAATAAACACAGATAAACACCCACTATGTACAAGTCACTATTACGGACTTACACAATATGTTAAATAGTATATTAGCTTGCAAGATTGTCTTCTTGACCCACCAGACATAAACACTTAAATCCACAAGCCGATAATAAGTTAATTCTTGTGGATTTACAAAAACATGGATGTCTGGGAAATTAAGATTCAATCTGGTTTCTTCACTTTGCTCCCCCATCTTAATTAACCAGACATGATAGGCTTCCGGTCATCCTTCTCCACACTTAATTGAAGAGTAGCAACTGGTATCCATTGGGTCCATGCATGGCTTCCTCCGCTTTCCATAGTTCCTGGATTAAATCCCATTCAATCCATTGAAGCTGGAACATCTCCTGCAGTTTCCGTTTCTTGTTGAGATCATATATCCACTCTGGTCTTCTTCCCAAGGCCGAGTTGTTGGGGTTGGACATAGTAGCGTCCGAAACCTGCTGTGCATGCCTCATCAATGGTCTGCTGGGTCTGTCTGTATGTCTCCCTGGTTATGGAGCCCTGGACGGTGTGTGAGAACTCAGCTCACAATAAACACAGATAAATACACACTATGTACAAGTCAGTATTACAGACTTACACATTATGTTAAATTGTATGCAAATCTGTCTTCTTGACCCACCAGATATAAACACTTAAATCCACAAGCCAATATACAGATAAAAAGTCAATTCTTGTGGGTTTACAAAAACATGGTTGTCTGGGAAATTAAGATTCAATCTGGTTTCTTCACACCTTCCCACACAGAATCTCCAGTATATAACCTGTCCTCTCCATACATCTCTGCCCTAATCTCCTGATACCTCCCCACACATAATCTCCAGTATATAACCTGTCTTCTTCATACATCTCTGCCCTAATCTCCTGATATCTCCTCACACATAATCTCCAGTATATAACCTGTCTTCTTCATACATCTCTGACCTAATATCTTGATACCTCCCCACACATAATCTCCAGTATATAACCTGTCCTCTCCATACATCTCTGTCCTAATCTCCTGATATCTCCTCACACATAATCTCCAGTATATAACCTGTCCTCTCCATACATCTCTGTCCTAATCTCCTGATACCTCCCTACACATAATCCCCAGTATATAACCTGTCCTCTCCATACATCTCTGTCCTAATCTCCTGATACCTCCCACACATAATCTCCAGTATATAACCTTTCCTCTCTATACTCTTGGAGAACATGCCAAAAACATGCCTACATTTTGGGTGCAGGACATCTATTGTCATTTGTTTGCAGATATGAGATCATTTGGATGTTATTTTTTTCTTTTAACTCCTAAATATCACGTTCTCTCTATTCGCTGAGATTCTTTGCTTTTTTATCAATGATGCTAACACCTCTCTCTCAGACTTCCGAATAATGAACCGTGGCTGAAACGTGTTATCTTATAAATTGGCAGATCCTGCCGCTATGATGTGTATGGCAGTATCTTTCATTGTTTCTGTATCATCTGATTTTGCTGTTTTGTGGGTTTTTTTAGCCACCACCTGAACTGTCCCCCCAGAATTCTCTTCATTATGACGATGAAGGAGATGTCATCCAGGCTCTTGGTGTGGAAAGATTTGAAGTTATTTTACAAGATGCTCATCCTCGAAGCCCAACAGAGCTGGGGAAGAACTATAGTGAGGAGGACTTCCAATGTAAGTTACGGACAGAGGAACCGAGATTAAGAATCATAAATTGGTGAGAAACAGGAGAATATGAGTAGAGAGGGAGAACAATTGACAATGAGATTGAGGGGTAGGAAATATGTGGAGGACGTAGTGAAAATGCCTGGCAGGAAGACAGAGAATAAGGATCCAGTGAAGAAAAGGAAAATGAGGAGCAGGTGAACAGATAATGGGTTCAAGAGAACTTGAGAAGGAGAACAGGAGGAGTGAGAGGCAGGAGAATTGGAAAATTGCGAGAGGCAGAAATGAGCATAGCGAGGAGCAGGAAAACGTGAAGATAGTAAGGGGCAGAAGAACAGCGATTGAGGGGCCAGAGATCAGAGAGAAAGTGATGGACAAGAAGAAAAGATGACAGTGGGGGGCAGATGAAGACAAGCAGAGTGGGTGTCAAGAGAACAAGAGTAGCTTGATGGTTAGGAGAGGACAAGTAAAGTTATGGGCTGTCAAACAGAATGATGGGCAGGATGACAAAAGGAAAGTGAGGGGCTGGAGAAGATGAGAAAAAGTAAGGAATAAAGAGATGCGAGGGGTAAGAGAACATAGAATTTGGGCTGGAAAACAGAAGCAGAAAGGAGAAAAAGGACAAGAGGTGAGTGAAGGTCAGGAGAACATTTGGAGAGTGAGGGTCAGTGAAATGCAAGTAGAATGAGGGAGAAAGAAGATAGCCAATTGGGCAGGAGGAAATCAGGATAGTGGAGCCAGAGATCAGAAGCAGAGAAGGGCCGGAAGACAAGACTTGAGTGAGTGTTAGGAGTAAATAAAGAGAATGAGGAGAACAAGAAGAGAACGTGAGGGTAAAAGGACGAGGAGAGCAAGGGGCTAGAAGGATGCTAGTGTTTAGGATGACACAGAGAATGAGAAGAAGAGTAAAAGGAAAGTGACGGGGCAGGAGGACTTGAGAGAGAGGGGACATAAGGACACAAAGAGAGCAAGAAGGCAGGAGTACAAGAGGAGAGTGAGGGGACAGAAGGTCAAGAGGAGAGTTTGGGGGTTGGGGGACATGGCAAGAGTGAGTGGTGGAGGAGATGCAAAAAGCGAAGGGACAGAGGGTCAGGAGGAAAGCGAGGGACACGGGGAGAGTGAAGGGTTTGGGACACGGAGAACGAGATGTTGAAGTACACAAGTAAAGATTCGGGGGACACGGGGAGATCGAGTGGGCAGGAGGGTACAAGGAGAACGAAGTTGCAAGAAGCAGAGGAGAGCAAGGGTGCAGGAGGAGAATGAGAAAAAGAAGATGTTCCCTAGGGCACAGGAGGACACAATGAGATTTAAGGACACAAGAATAGCAAGAGGGCAGAAGGACACGACAAGTACGAATGGTCAGAGGGTCATGAAGAGAGCAGATGGCTGGGGGACACAAGAAGAAGAACGAAATGGGGGACATGGAGAGACAGGAGGGGCTGGACTGTAAGCGGACAGCGTGGAGGAAGGAGAAAAGCGAGGAGGCAGGAAAACACAAGGAGAGCAAAGGACTGGGAGATGCAAGAAGAAGGAGAATAAGTGGAGAACAAGGGAATAGAGGACATAAGGGGAGCAAGGAGGCTGGAGGAGAAGAGGAGAGCAATAAGTCAGAAGGACAAGAGGAGAGCGAGGGGCTGGGTGGCACAGGAAGAGCGAGGGGCAGGAGGACACGAGGAGAGCGAGGATGCAGGAGGACATGAGGAAAGTGAAGGCGTTAGAGAACACAAGGAGAGCGAGAAGCAGGGGGACACGAGGATAGTGAGGGGGCAGAAGCTCAAGAGAAAAATGAGTTGAAGGAAAAATAGAGAAGAGCAACATGAATGACAAGAGTGAGGGGGCTGGAGAACACGAGAAAAGAGAGGGAGCTGAAGGACATGAGAGAGAAGAGGTTGGAGGACACGAGAGAGGCGGGACTGGAGGACATGAGGAGAGCAACGGGGCAGTAGGACAAGAGGAAAGGAGAACAAGGGAACAGAAAGAGCAAGGGTGAAGGAGGACACAGAGAGAGTTATTAGGAGGACATAAGCAGATGAAGGGGAACACAAGGACAGCGAAGTGGAAGAGGACATGGGGATAGCGAGGGAGAGGAGGCAGGAGGACATGAGGAGAGCAGGGGGCAAGAGGACAGCAAGAGGGCTAAAGTAAACAAGGTGAGTAAGGGAGCAGGAAGACACGAGGAGCACAAGGAAGCAAGAGGACATGAAGAGAGTGATGGGCTAGGGGATATAAGGAGAGCAAGGGGGCAGGAGGACATGAGGAGTTCAAGTGGCGAGCAGGACACAAGGAGAGTGATGGACAAGAGGACCAGAGAAGAGAGAAGTGCCAGAGGACATGAAAATAAGGAGAAGAAGAAGAAGATTAAGAGAATAAGCTGGAGAATAAGAGGAGGGCATGATGCTGGAGGACACAGGGAAAGCGAGAATCTGGATGCCACAAGGAGAGTGAGGGGCTGGGGGACATGGGGAGAAGGAGAACAAGAGGAAAGTGAGGGAGAGGAGAGCTTGGGTGCAGAAGGACAGTAAGGGGTTGATGGACACAGGATAGTGAGGAGTTAAGTAGAACTCAAGGAGAGCAAGTGACAGGAGGACACAAGAGTTAGCAGCAGGGGAGCAAGATGAGAATGAAAAGTAGAACAAAGGAAAGCAAAGGGCTGGAGGACAAGGGGAGAGCCAGGGGATGAAGGACATGTGGAAAGTGAAGGTCTTGAGGACATGGCAAGAATGATGAGGAGAACAAGAAAAGAATCAGGAGAACAAGAGGAAAGTGATGGGCTCGGGTACACAGTGAGGTCGAGGGGGCAAAAGAGCAAGAGGAGAGGGAACAGCAGCAGGACATGAGGAGAGGGAATGGCAGTAATACATGAGGAGAGTGAGGGGCTGGAGAAAGGGCATGAGGAGAATGAGGTGCTGGAAAAATGGCAAGAGGAGAGCGAAGGGCAGGAGAACGAGACAGAGGGACAAGAGGGCTGTAGGACACAGGGACAGAGAGGGATCCGGAGGACACAAGGAAAGCGAGGGGCAGGAGGACATGAGGAGAAGGAGAAGAAAAGGAGAACTTGGGGGTAGAAGCACAACAAGAGAGTGAGGGGATGGAGACACTGAAAGAGCAAGGGGCAGGAAGACATTGGGAGAATGAGAAGGAGAACGTTAGAGCAAGAGGCTGGGGGACACAGAAGGCGGCTGGAAGACATGGGAGAGTGAAGGGCTGGAGGACACTTGGAGAGGCAGGAGGATGGTAGAAGAATTAGGAAAAGGAGAACAAGAAGAGACTGAGGGGGCAGATGGACAAGATAAGAGCGAGGGAAACAAGGAGAATGAGAATAAGAAAAACAAGAGGGGAGCAAGGGGCTGGGGCACAGAAGTAAAGCAAGTTGAGCAAGGAGCTCAAGGAGAGTGACAGGGGCAGGAGTACACAAAGAGTGCAAGGAGCAGGAGGACACAAGGAGAATGAGAAGGAGAACAAGAGGAGAGCAAGTGTCTGGAGGATACAGGGAGAGTAAGGGGCTTTAGGACAATGGGAGAGAGAGGGGTTGGAGGACAATGGGAGAGGGAGGAGCTGAAGGACAAGTGGATAGTGAGGAGCAGTGGTCATGAGGACACAAGGACAGCGAGGTGCAGGAGGACATGAGTAGAGCAAAGAGGTCTGAAGGACACTAGAAGAGGAAAAGAACAGAACGACACATGGAGACCGAGGGGCAGGAGAACATGAGGAGAAGGAGAATAAGAGTGGAGTGAGTGGCAGGAAACAAGTGGGGAGCAAGGGGCTGGAGGACACAAGTAAAGCAAGATGGGTAGGGGACTAAAGGAGATCTATGGGGCAGGAGGACAAGAGGAGAATGAGAACAAAAGGAGAGTGAGTGGCTGGAGAACACGAGGAGAGCTAGAGGTTGGAGGACAAGGAGAGAGTGATAGGTTGTAGGACTAGGGGAGAATGAGGAGCTGGAGGACAAGGGGAGAGTGAGGGGTAGAAGGATACAAGGAAATAAATATACAGTAAGAGCAGAGCTTAGGCACATGAGGACATGAAGAGAGCGAAGGGGCAGGAGGACACAACAAGAGGAAAATTAGAACAAGAGGAGAGAGGACAGAAGGACAAGAAGAGAACAGTGGGCTGGAAGACCCTGGGAGAGCTTGGAGCAGGTGTATATAAGGAGAAGAAGAAAAAGAGGAGACCAGGGGGCTGGGTGACATAGGGAGTGCAAGGAGGCACGAAGACACAGAGAGCAAGGGGGCAGGAAGACACGAGGAGAGCGATGGGCAGAAGGTGATGACAAGGAAAACGAGGAGAGCTTTGGGACAGAAGGAGAGAGTGTGGTTTGGGACACAGGGAGATTGAGGGGAAAGTAGAACTGAAGGAGAGCAAACGGCAGGAGAACACGAGGAGAATGAGAAGTAGAACAAGATGAAACAGAGGGGCTGGAGGACACGGTGAGAGCAAGGGGTTGAAGGGCATGAGGAGAGCAAGGGGCTGGAGGAAATTACAAGAATGAGGAGAACAAAAAGAGTACCAGGAGGAGAACAAGAATAGGCTGGGGGACACGGAGGGCGAGGGTGCAAAAGAACAAAAGGAGAGCGAAGGGCAGGAAGACACGAAGAGAGCAAGAAGGCAAGAGGACACTGAGAGCAAGAAGGCAAGAGTACACTGAGAACAAAGGGGCAGAAAGACACAAGGAGAACAATGGGCAGGAGGAGAACGAGCGGTTGGGGGACACAAGAATAGTGAAGGGGTAAGTAGAACTCAAGGAGAGTGATTGGCAGGAGGAACGAGAAAGAGAGGGCAGAGAAACATGAGGAGAATGAAAATTAGAATTAGAGGAAAGTGAGAGGTTGGAGGACACGTGAAGAACATGAGGCTGAAAAACATGGAGAGAATGAGAGGCTTGAGCACATGACAACAATGAATGAGGAGAAGAACAAGAAAACAATCAGGAGAACAAGAGGAGAGTGATGGGCTGGGGACAAAGTGGGGGCGAGGGGGCAAAAGAGCAAGAGGAGAGCAAAGGGCAGGAGGACATGAGGAAAACGAGGGGACAGAAGAACAAGAGGAGCTCAAGGGGCTGTTGAACACAGGGAGAATGAGAAACAGGAAGACGTGAGGAAAAGGAGAACAAGAGAAGAGCTTGGGGGCAGAAGGTCAACATGAGAGTGAGCAGCTGGGGACACAAGAAGAGCTAAAGGGGCAGGGAGACGCAAGGAGGGTGAGGGACAGGAGGACATGAGGAGAATGAGAAGGAGAACAACAGGAGAGCAAGGGGCTGGAGGACATGGAAGAGTGAGAGGCTGGAGGACAGGAGAGGAGAGGCTGGAGGACACTTGGAGATTGAGAGGCTGAAGTAGACAATGAGAGCGAGGGGCAGGAGGATGCGAAAAGAATTAGGAAAAGGAGAACAAGAGAAGACTGAGGGGGCAGAAGGACAAAACGAGAGCAAGTGGCATTAGTACACAAATAGAATGAGGAGAAAGAGAACAAGAGTGGAGCCAGGGGCAGGGACAGGTGGGAAGCAAGGGGCTGGAGGACACAAGTAAAGCAGGATGGACAGAGGGCTCAAGGCTAGCAAGGGGGACAGGAGAACACATGGAGAGCAAGGTGCAGGGGGACACGAGAATTTGAATGAGAACAAGAGGAGAGTGAGTGGCTGGAGGACACCGGATGAGCGAGGGGTTGGAGGAGAAGAGGAGAGCGAGGGGCATGAGGAAAAGGGAGAGCAAGTGGTTAGATGACAAGGGGAGGGTGGGGGGCAGTGGGCATGAGGACATGACAGTGAAATGGAGGAGGACACAAAGAGAGCGAAAGGGCAGAAGGACACAAGGAGAACAAAAGAACAAAGGGACACATGGAGACCCAGGGGGGGACAGAAGGATAGTGAGGGAGTAAGTGGAACTCAAGGAGAGCAAGTGACAGGAGGAAATGAGAGTGAGGGGCAAGGGAACAGGAGGAGAATGAAAAGTAGAACAAGAAGAAAGCGTGGGGCTAGAGGACACGAGAGAAAGTGGTTGAAGGACATGGGGAGAGTGAGGGGCTTGAGGACATGCCAAAAATGAGGAGGGGAACAAGAAAATAATCAGGAGAACAAGAGGAGAGTGATGGGCTGGGGACACAGTGAGGGCGAGGAGGCAAAAGGGCAAGCGGAGAGAGAAGAGCAGTTAGACACAAGGATAGTGAGGGGCTGGAGGACACAAGGAGAACAAAGGGACAGAAGTATAGTGCAAGGGGCTGGGGGACAGAGGGAGAATGAGCAGGAGAATATGAGGAAAAGGAGAATAATATGAAAGCATTGGCAGAAGGACCATAGGAAAGCAATGGGCTGGGGGACATGGTGAGGAGAGCCTGGAGGACACTTGGAGATCGAGGAGCTGGAAGAGACAATGAGAGCGAGGGGCAGGAGGATGCTAGAAGAATAAGGAAAAGGAGCAAAAAGAACAAGATGAGAGTGAGGGGCAGGAGGACACAAGGAGAAGGAGAACAAGAGTGGAGCAAGGGGCAGGGGACAAGTGGGGAACAAGGGGCTAGAAGACACAAGTAAAGCAAGATAGGCAGAGGGCTCAAGGAGAGCAAGGGGCAGGAGGAAACAAGGAGAATGAGAAGGAGGACAAGAGGCGAGTGAGTATCTGGAGGACATGGGAAGAATGAGGGGTTGCAGGACAAGTGGAGAGCGAGGGGCTTAACGACAAGGGGAGAACGAGGGGCTCAAGGTCAAGTGGAGATCAAGGGGTTGTAGGACAAGGGGAGAATGAGGGTCTGGAGGAGAAGAGTGAGTGGCAGGAGGAACAATGAAAGCGAGGGCCAAGACAACTCAAAGCGAGTGGCAGGAGCACACTAGAAGAATGAGGAGCAAGAGAACAAGAGGAGAACGAGGAGCCATAAAGACAAGAGGAAAGTGAGGGGTAGGGGGATTTAAGGAAAGAGAGGGTCTGGGGAACTTTGGGAGATAAAGTGACCAGTAGGACACAAGGAGAGAGAGGGGCAGTAGGAGATGAGCTGAACGAGAGGCAGGAGGACACATGGTGAGCAAGACGTTGCTATTGACGTTCTTGACTCAATTTTGGTTTACATATTACTCCTTGTGTTGTAGACCATCGTAAGTCCTCTCATCACATCCACCATCCTCTGTCCTCCCACCTACCCTCTGATATCGCTAGCCGAGATCCACGTAAACACAAGAAGAAGAGGCGGAGAAAAACCTCAGTTCCTGGAGATACCCCTAGTACTATTCAAGAAAAGGAAGAAGAAGAAGAGGACACTGATGGAGAGAAAACCCCAGATGAAGGGACTGATGGTGGGGAGATGCAGGTGACAAATTCTGTTGTTACTTTACTTTTCTCCTTCTTTCACACACATCACAGGTTGCACGTTCTCCATATACTTATTGCTAAAAGACACTTAACATCTGCGAGGGCCACAATGTGACAACAATATGGATAACAATGTGGACAACAATGCAGGTCACAGCAGGTAACACAGGTAGCAATGCTGACATCATACAAAAATGTGTTTTTAGGACATGCTTAAAACTTGAATCTGGGAATTAACCAGTTTGTATGTGGTAGAGCATTCCAGAAAACTGGAACAGCACAAGAGATGGGAGTGGGAGGTTCATATTATAGAGGATGTCAGCCTTAGTAGAATGAAGAGGATGGATAGCTGGGACACAGGTGAGGAGATGTAGGACGGTGCAGCACTGTCGAGAGGATAGGTAGGAACATATACTGAGATGAGGAGTAGATGTAGGGCGGTACAGCACAGTGAAGCGAACAGGTAAATTGGAAGACAGAGATGAGAGAGCAAATGTAAGGTGGAACAGCACTGTGCAAAGGACGGGTAGGATAGTAAACAGAAATGAGAAAGCAAATGTAGGGCAGTGCAGCACTGTGGAGAGGACAGGTAGGTGGTAGACTGAGATGAGGAGGAGATGTAGGGTGGTGCAGCACTGTTGAGAGGGCGGGTAGGTAGTAGACATGAGGAGGAGATGTAAGATGGTGCAGCAGTGTGGAAAGGACAGGTAGGTGGTAGACAGAGATGAGGAGTAGATGTAGGGCAGTGCAGCGCTGTGGA
>VIAB01016523.1:0-10864 GCA_009801035.1 Oophaga pumilio
TGTTGTTCCTGTCCTCCTCAGCTACCGAAACATAACAGAGAGCTAATCCCGACCACACTAGGCTCTCTATGTATGTTGTCTATTGACAGTGAGATGCCTATCAGAGGAAGGGGCGAGGTTGGACTAGGTTTCACGTGTAGATGTTGGTGCTGTAATTTGTGTAGTCTGAGCAGTTGTAATGTCTTGGTGATAAAGCCTTACTTATAAATATACAACAGCACACAACTTAATAAGTAAGACATCACTTAACTCACTATTTAACTTTTAGATCAAGTTGTCTTCAGATTACATAGAAAAAACCTGCTGGCAGATTCCCTTTAAAGGATGATATCCTTACAAGTTAGTTTAGAAATTGCTTGTATTTACTACTTCATGAAATCAATTGCGCTCCTCATTGGAAATAATAAGACATTCACTTGCACTAATATGCACTACTAAGCAATTAATTTAGGATGCTGAGCCATTTATAATAAAACAGGCAAATATATGTAAAGATTGGTTAATTAATTTTTAGATCTCTTTGGGAAATTTCTTCCTTTATCGTCAGAGGAATAACAATTCACAAATACAAATAATGCAGAATATTTTCTCACAGGAATGCTCACTTTGTGAGGTCCATTGACGGTTTACTACCTGTAAGCACGCATTCAATTACTGAATTATATTCATATAATTTATTTAATATTCAAGAAAATTGTTATATTTGCACTTGAGTACATATTGAAATGAAATTTTCAGAAGTAATAACCTCCACTTCCTTAGGCTTTAACTTTTAATATGCGTTTGAAGCCAGGACAATTCAATTCTATTGCGTATTTCCATTGCATATTTTCTTTTTTGAAAACCTTTTAAATTTGTGATCTTTCAAATAGTTTTGCTGCTTTGAATTCCATAGTCGGAACGACAACCTGAAAATACATTTTATTCATGTTTAAATGTGAAACTGTTTGTAGAAAGAATTTTAGATTTTATGAACATTAAATTTGAATGCTCTCGAACACATTTAAAATGATATTTACATTGAGCTGAAATGCCGTCTACAGAAAGTGATATTGTATTTATTAGTTCAGCCAAATGTAATAGCTGGCAATACCGCTGTAACACAAGCAATCTGTTGAATGTTACTTAGAACAAAATGCCTTCAAATACAAGCACTTAAAATAAATCTCATCTGATTCCTTTGTAACAGATTTGAAAAAGAAGGCATCACTGAATTTATGTTTCCATCAGGAACATAAAACCAACTTTAAATGCAGGAAAAGTCCATTAGTGTTGATGTTCCCCGTGATATAATGATTACATAGTTACATGTTAATTGACTCAACAGAATTCATGACAGTTCCTCTCTGAAGTATTGTCAAACATCTTGTTGACTAATTCTCATTTTCATTCATTAGGCTTGCATCATAAAAATCAATCAAGCTTATTTTCCCATAGACTTAAGCTGACAAAAGCAGAGTTCTCAAAGATCATGCTCTTTACAGGACAGGTGTTCTAATGTTATTATGGTTATTGTGTAGCTACACTCAGTATCGGAAATTAAAGGAACAGCATTTCCAACAATTAAAACTATGATAAAAGCACTGAAAAAGTATATTGGATTTCAAATTGAAGTTAGAGCCATAAAATGTTAACCTTCTCATATTTTAACTTACCATTATGTTCTAACTGTGTTGACCTTAACCACAATAGGATGTAATTGTATATCCTCATGGTCATGTTGGCACAGAAGTTGTGCCCATGTGATATGTCCACTTCCAGTTGGGATTGACTATGCTAATCACGAAGATGAGATGTGCATTTACCATATAACCATAAGTCAAATTCCAAAATAAGGTAAGTAGAAAGTTAACCAGTAATTAATTAAACTTGTACACTGATGTGAAACATTGATAATAAAGAAGCAAGACAGAAGAGGAATTAATGCCTTCAAAATGTTGTGCCATAGAAGGATGTTATGAATACCATGGATGGCAAAAATAGCAAACAATTTAATTTTGGAACAAATCAAGCCAGCCATGTCACTCGAAGCAAGAATCGCCAATCTATGACTTGCCAACTTTGGACGCATAATACAAAAAGAGAAATCACTGGAGAAGGACATCATGATTGGAAGAATAGAAGGAACTAAACATAGAGGAAGAGCAATAAGATGACGGTGTAGAAAACCTGGAGGACCTATCTCGGTTTGCACAAGATTAATCTATCTACAGATCATTCATCCATCAAGTCGCTATAGCTCAAGATCGAGTCAAACGATCATTCCACTCTTTAAAGAAATAACCTTCAGCAGAATTCTCTGAAAGTCTCTGGAATTGATTGTATGAAATTCTTTAAGCTGTATTATGTTTGAGGGGTTACTTGTATGCACAGCACTTTTCTAACCCTCCATGCAAAATACTCATAAAATTTAGATCAACCTAAAATTTGGAAAGTCAAGAAAACATATTTTTCACGTTTTCACTTAGGCTACTTTCACACTTCAGGCTTTTTGTGTCAGGCATAATCCGTCCTATGCCTGACAGGACGGATCCGGCGCTGATTTTATTTTAAAAAACTGATGCAACTGATCAGTTTTTTTTCCGGATCCGTCCTAACCTTTTCAACCCGGAAAGATAAAAATTTCCATGTTGAAAATGCAGGTATCAATGTCCGGAGAGAGAGAGAGAGAGAGAGAGAGAGAGAGAGACACCTTGGATTCCGGATCAGTTTTCTGTCGGATTTGTCAAAACACTGGTCCGGCTCCATAGACTTGCATTGTTTCCGGCCGCCTGAAGTGCCGATTCAGGCACTATCAGGCGGCTCCGGAAAAAAAAAAAACGTTGCAGCCAGCGTCTTGTCTGGCCGCCGGAATGTACATTTCTGACGGATCCGGCCAAAGACGGGTGCAACGCAGTGACATCAGGCGCGATGCGGCGCTAATGTAAGTCAATGGTAAAAACACACCGGATCGGGCCTGACACAAAAAGCCTGAAGTGTGAAAGTAGCCTTATTGTTTAGTAAATTTGCTGTATTTATCGTCATGTTGCGCTGTCTTTTGAAGCAGTTTTCTATCTCTTTTTTTTATACTTTTCAAACAGCTCCAAGTGTGCAAAAGTTGATTAGTGCTTCTTAAAATGTGAGGCTTTCCCTCGTTGTTATGAAGGAAAAACTGGGGAAGCAATTTTGCACAGAAAGTATATGCTGCACAGTTTTTTCTATGGCTGCAGCAATTTTCAGTTGTTTAACTCCTTCACAACATATGATGTAAACTTTCTGACTTTGACTTTGATTTACGCTAGCACACCGAGCTCATATCTTTCCCCGCACATGATGGATGGAGTGATGGAGTGCAGCTTTGCCTGTGGCTGTTAACCTGTTAAATCCCACTGTCAATATCTCTGACAGCAGCATTTAACATGTGACGACAGGGGTGCAGTTCTTTCCAAGCTCCCATCGGCGCACCTGTGACATGATCGCGGGACGATAAAATTGGGTAAAAATGTGGATTTATTCTGCGCTGCTGAATAACTGAAAATCTGGGTGTATTATATGAAATGTGGTTTTATTCAACGCGTTTCAAAGTACTGAGACTTCTTCATCAAGAAATACCACAAATGTACAGATACAGACACTTCAGGGCTTAAAATAGACAAAAGATTCAAATTTCAGCGCCAATACAATCACCTGACAAACAATGTCAGAGTTCAAGGACAGGACACATGATGCATCCAAATTGAAAAGAACAAAACATGTCATTATTGTGTGATATTAATATTACTTCCTTTTGCTTCTATCTACAGAGGAAATATGGACTTAAAACCAAAAAAGAAAAGAAAGAATGAAATAAAGAAAGAAAATATCATAGAAAAAAACGGGACAAGAACTCGCTTCCTCAAAATGAATTAAATACATAAGTGTCTTATCCTGATGCAGTTACAAATGAACTGACTGTGGGATTTCATATCATGGAAGCCCTGAAGTGTCTGTATCTGTACACTTGTGGTATTTCCTGATGAAGAAGTCTCAGTACTTTGAAACACGTTGAATAAACCCACATTTCATATAATACGCCCAGATTTTCAGTTATTCAGCAGCGCAGAATAAATCCACATTTTTATCCAACGGTTGACCACTATTGGACCTGTGGATCTGCTGCAGCGAATATTCCTATAAGCTCAATTATGGCTCCATCTGGTGCGTACAATTTGATTGTATTAAACCATTTGTGTCTTGAATAAGACCCTATTTACGCTATTTTCTCCAGCAGCACCTATTGAATGATCGCGGGGCTCTGATAGGTTGTCATAACAGACTAGGGTCTGCTGAAGATCCCTGTGCTTGTCAATATGATCCTTCTATAAATGCCAGTTCATGGCTGAGGTTTATAGGAGATTGTGATTTTCACTAAAAATATGCATGAGAACTGCTATGTATAGCACAAGTGAACAGACAAACTCATCTTCAAGTCTACTAAAAAAAATTTCATTTAACTTTACAATTTTTTTTCACCACTTAAATTTTAATGAAAAGCTATGCATTTGGTATCTGCATACTTGAACTTACCTGGAGAATCATATTGACAGGTTAGTTTTATAATGCGTATGGGAAATAAAAAAAACACAAAAAAAATTGTGAAATAGTTTTTTTTGCAATTTCAACACACTTGAAATTTTTGTCCCATTTTCCAGCACACTATTGATAGGCAGCCAGCAAGGCGGTGTCGGTCTTACCGGGAGGGTTTTGGCATCTTGGATACCATTGGGCATCGGGGCGGACCTCTGGTGAATTAGGGAACTGAGCTCTCTTGTGTCTTTGAGTACAAGTGTGCACTTCATGCTTTCAGGCTCACCGTTGGGTTTCCTCTCATCACTCTCTGGTTGCAAGGGGTGTTGTGTTGCCTTTGGGGAGTGTGGAGACATGAGGGTCAGTGTGTGCTCTTGTCTGCTGTTATGGCTGTCTTTATAAAAAACGCATGGACCAGTGCTCATTCCACTGAAGCCTAAACTGCTTTCCTGTGAGCAGAATACTACTCAGACAACATAGGGGGAGGTTAAAACAATGTAGCAATACTTTAATGAACCATCAAAAGATTATGACAATAACATATAGAACAGTCTCAGCAAATACAAAAGATGGTGTAAATTACAGAGTCTCACTCTTCCGCTGACTCTCTGAGATTAGAGCAGCTGCTACTTTGGGGCTTCCCATGTCGATTATCACCACCAGGGCTCCCCACTTTTGTCAGGCACCCACAGACAAGCGGTAACGACAAGCTTAGGAAGATGACAGTCCATTAAGCTACGTGGTCAGGTGACACAATTGTCCTAACCTGACTTCTCCAAACATCTGATTGTCCCAACCTTGCTTCTCTGAATGTCTCCATGGTGCCTGGCAACCTGATTGTCCCAACCACGTCAGTAGCAACAGGACCGCCCTGTTGCAACAAGAGAGCAACCCCTCCAGGTCACATGTTCACGACATAGAACGGGGAAATAGCCCATCAACACATATGGTCATAATAATATATTAAAAAACAATATGTTAAAAAGAAAGAAGAATATGGGTAGAGCCAGAGGGTAGGAGGAGAGAAGGGACCAATCATAAAAAGAAAGATCTATAACATGTAACAATGACATTATCAGAAATCAGAAATCTCCAGAGTGAGTCTTCCACTGGGTTTGTACGTCACGGTGTGTTTGGTCATATGACGTGAGTCAGGTGACCGCATCCCGGTGGCATCAGAAGGTGATGTGCGTGCTGTTCGGTAATGTGGAGATGAGAGGGAGCTTGTGAATGGCTGACAGGCATGCACTAGTATGATCTGCACGTGTGAATACCTAGGATAGGCTGATTCATGGTCTCATAACTATTTTGGCATTCTTTCTATAAGGATTCCTGATTGGACCTCTATAATAGGACCACACATATTCATGACCTTCTTTTTGATGATTTGCTTTTGGTATCCGTGAAGACAGGGATGTCATAATTCCATTGGCTGATCACATTCTATAGGATTTTATAAACAATATGAACATTGGTTTATTGAGGTGTTCATTTCTAATTAAATTATTATATATATGACCGATACTACTGAGAGAAATTATATGTATTTTTTCCTGTAATTTGTATATAAATTATGTAATTTATGCTTCTGGGCTGTGCTTCTGTGGTGATTGGAGCAGACTGTGTCTCCACACTATATAAACCAGCCTTTTGTGATATGCTGTATACTTGATAAAGACCTATCATAGGTCAAAACATTGTATTTTCATGGTGGAATAAAGTTTCTTTGAAATTTCTTCACATGGATTGGATGCTGTTCTCATTTACTCTGACTTCTGCTAGTTGTCCAAGTGGGTTCCTTGGATTGAGAGTGAGCATCCACACTTTGTGAGTGCTGTCAGCCTTTTCGTATGTGCCAGGCAGTAATTTAGTCAGTCTGATGAGGCCCTAGTAGAGAAAGTTTGAGAACCTCTGTTCTAGATTTTATAGTTGTAGAATAAAACATTGCATATTGATTTTTAGAAATGGATCATTTGAAAAAGACCAGCCATTTATTTTAAGAACCTTGAAGAGATTAATAATATCCTTGTGTTTTATTTTAGCCTACAGACTCTTTTGTTGTTTGGTGTTGAAATGCTTAGTATCACAATATCTTTAACCAACAAGCTTTTTAAAGCCGTTAGAAACATAATATATTTCAATAAGTATAGCGTGGGAGTGCTGCTAAAATATTTCATAACTCTAACGATCTCACAATAAATGATTGAGGACAGAATACTGTAGTACATGTTGGTTGGAATTCATATAATGGTCAGCTATAGCTCCCATACAGAAACAGTCAAATTATGGAATAGTGTTAAATGTTGACATGCTTGAGCTAAGAAAGCAATAGTCCTGATCTTAGAAAACACAGCACAATGCAATTGCATGAACCCACCAAACTTGCTCCATTGAGACTTGCTCTATTATTGCATTAATTTATGTTTTTCTCTGAAACCCTGCAGAAAAGTAAAATACTTTAAAACCATTGAGGGATGATGACACTAGAATTACTAATCCAAGGCAAGTCCTGGCAAATTCTTCTTACCTCACTAGACTGATAGGTTTCTCCATATGTTTGTGTATAAGGAGAGACAGGTGCGGACATAGACAGAAAAGGCTCATGTGCAAGAACACTATATAGCCTTTTGCAGTCTAACAGCTCATCATAATGCACAATTCCACCTATTTTGGAGGTGGAAGTTGGACCCCCTGCATTTTGTGCACCTGTATAGTATTACAGGTTGCATCTGAGGAGAGGCCTGTGAATCAAGGGAGGGATGTAGGGAGAAGCCACCTACGACTAGTCATCCCTTGCCAGTTTGTACATGTTTTAATAGTATGAATGCAGTGACAAAGCTGGTCTCTGTATCATACTTCCCTTGGATCAGGGAGTTTGAATCAGCCATCAACTTACCTTTCAAAGATTAAATATTGATTTGTTTGCAAAACTAAAAAAAAAATCATATAGGGTATCATTCTTTCTGAATATGATGGTGCATAAAGGGAGCATATAAGAGTGGCAGAAGGCATGACATAGTCCAATGCAGCTGAATGAGTTTGTATTGATCACTGTGAAGAATATTGGAGATATAATTTGTCAATATATATGTCAATCATTTGTATCCTATCTGGCATGAGATTATAAAAACCCCTTTCAGCTTGCAGCTGTATTAGAACACCTAGCTCAGCAGAGGAAGTGGAGCCTCAAAAGGCTGTGAATGACAGATCTCACACCTTGAGCTAGCTAAGCTCAAAACAAAAGGCTTGCTTTCCATATGGGCACCATGCGGGCTAGCTTGTTTGTTCCAACAGCTATTATTTTGTAAGGAGAATATGGACTTATTGTATGTACTAGTAACACACTGGTTAAATTTTTGAGCTCTCTGGACCAGACCGAATACCTTACAGGGTTTCGATCTGTTCTAGCACCACAGGGTGGGGAAATACATAGAATGGTTAGTAAGAACCAGATAGCAAAGATGTTCTTTTAGTCACAATGTGTAGCAGGGTTCTGATTGTACAAAAAGCACCTCCCTAGGACCGTCTACCAAGAAGTTATGACCCATCATAAGTTTATGAGTTTTTAGCTGCTAAAGGCTAGGGGAAGAGATTTAGATTCAGCCCAGTTGGAAGGAGAGGGTGATCAAAAGGGGATGAAGGATAGTGTAAGGCCATGTGATCTCTCTGTCATGCATGTGGTCCACTTAGAAAGAGAGGTCATGTCGCATAACGTGATTTGAACGACCTAGTAACCAGCTGGCAGCCCATACCTCCTGTGGCCCAGTGCACACACTGTCGAACATCAATTTCAGTAATTGACATGATCCATCTGCTTATATCTTTTGTTCTACTGCTATCTGTATTTGCATATCTGCCCATTATATATGTATAACCATTGAATTTAAAAACACATTGAGGGTTCGAAACGCATCCAGATTTCCATTCCTGGTACCTTCCACACTCTGACCACACTTGTCAATTTTTGTCACAACAAATGCCTTGCTTTTAATGGCTTCAATAAAGACTTTATAATTTTTTCTGCAGCAGCTGGATCTCTTCTACACACATGCACCTTGCCACCACTACTGGCAGAGACGTGATGCTATGCTTCGTTCCATGAAATCAATTGGGAATCAACTAAGGGTGAGCTGAAAATTTGTTTTACTTTTGTTCATGATAACCGTTATGTACATAGTGTATTGTCTAATGTGCCCTTAGGGTGATTAACTACAGTTGAAATCAGAAGTTTACATACACTATATAAAAAGACACATATGAATGTTTTTTCTCAATATCTGACATGAAATCAGAATAAACCTTTCCCTTTTTAGGTCAATTAGGATTACCATAATTACTAATATTTACCAAATGCCAGAATAATGAGAGAGAGAGAGAGAATGTTTTAAGGCATTTTTATTACTTACTGCAAGTCAAAAGTTTACATACATTTCATTGGTATTTGGTATCATTGCCCTTAAACTGAATGACTTGGGTCAAATGTTTGGGACAGCTTTCCACAAGCTTCTCACAATAGTTGATCAGAATTTGGGCCCATTCCTTCTGACAAAACTGGTGTACCTGACCCAGGTTTGTAGGTCACCTTTCTCGCACCTGCCTTTTGCGCTTTGTCCATAAATTTTCAATAGGATTGAGATCAGGGCTTTGTGATGGCCAATCCAAAACATTGACTTTATAATTCTTAAGCCACTTTTTTACCATTTTGCAGTATGCTTTGGGTCATTGTGCATTTGTAAGACCCCTTTCCATCCAAGCTTTAACTTCCTGGCTGATTTCTTGAGATGTTGGTTCAGTATTGCTACAAAATCTTCTTTTCTCATGATGCCATTTATTTTTTGAAGTGCGCCAATACCTCCTGTAGCAAAACAACCCCACAACATAATGCTGCCATCCCCGTGTTTCACAGTTGTGATGATGTTAGACTTCCAAGCGTCTCCCTTTTTCCTCCAAATGTAAAGATGGTCATTATGCTCAAATATTTCAATTTTAGTTTCATCAGACCACAGGACATGTCTCCAAAAATTAAGGTCTCTGTGTGCATTTGCAAACATTTATCTGGCATTTTTATGTTTCTTTTGGAGTATTGCCTTCTTTCTGGCAGAGTGGCCCATGTTGATACAGTACTCCTTTCACTGTGGACGTTAATACAATCTTACCAGCTTCCGCCATCATCTTCACAATGTATATTGCTTTTGTCCTTGGTTTGCTATGCACATGTCGGACCAAAGCACGTTCATCTCTGGGACATAGAGCCCATCTCCTTCCTGAGCGGTATGATGGCTGGACATTCCCATCTTGTTTGTTCTTGGGTATAATTGTTTCTACAGATGAATGAGGCACCTTCAGGTATTTTGAAATTGTACCCATGGATGAGCCAGACTTGTGCAAGTCCACAATTCTCTTCCTGATACCTTGGCTTATTTATTGAGACTTTCCCATGATGCTATACAAATTAACTCAGATGTTGACAAAAAGAAGCTTCAAAACACATGATATCATCATATGGGCAATCCAGAATTGATTAAAGGCATAGTAATATTAGTTTATGTAAAACTTCTGACTTTGCAGTAAGTAATAATGCCTTAAAACATTCACTCATTCTTCTGGCATTTGTCAAATATTATTAATTATGATAAACATGATTGACCTAAAGCAGGAAAGGTTTATTCTGATTTCATGTCAGATATTGAGAAAAACATGCATATGTGTCTTTTTATATAGTGTATGTAAACTTATAGTTTCAACTATTTATATACATGTATACAGTGGGTACGGAAAGTATTCAGACCCCTTTAAATTTTTCACTCTTGTTTCACTGCAGCCATTTGGTAAATGCAAAAAAGTTCATTATTTTCATTAATGTACATTCTGCACCCCATCTTGACTGAAAAAAAAACAGAAATGTAGAAATTTTTGCAAATGTATTAAAAAAGAAAAACTGAAATATCACATGGTCATAACTCATAAGTATTCAGACTCTTTGCTCAGACACTCATATTTAAGTCACATACTGTCCATATCCTTGTGATCCTCTTTGAGAAGGTTCTACTCCTTCATTGGAGTCAAGATGTGTTTAATTAAACTGATAGGACGTGATTTGTAAAGGCACACACCTGTCTGTATAAGACCTCACAGCTCACAGTGCATGTCAGACCAAATGAGAATCATGAGGTTAAAGGAACTGGCCGAGCAGCTCAGAGACAGAATTATGGCAAGGCATAGATTTGGCCCAGGTTGCAAAAGAAATTCTGCAGTATTCAAGGTTCCTAAGAGCGCAGTGGCCTCGATAATCCTTAAATGGAAGAAGTTTGGGACCACC
>VIAB01016528.1:38043-59925 GCA_009801035.1 Oophaga pumilio
ATATTTTAAGATATCGAGCAGTATCGCTCAACACTACTTGTGGTAGTAGATGTAGAAAGAGGGGAGTATCAACCTACCATAACATTGGGCACAAATGTGATTGAAAATTGCTTAAGTGAGGTCATTGCCATTTTAAAATATATAGCCGAGTCTGCCTAGCACAAAGAGCAGCATGCCCTCAATAAAGAAATCAAGGCCCTCGTGCAGCAACAGAAGGTGGAGATAACCGATGGAGAGATTGGTAGCGTAAGGGTGAGCGATCCCAACTCCATTATGATTCCCCCCCAGGAGTGAGACTCTCATCTGGTGCAGAGCAGCCATAAGCGTCAGAGGCCGGGACTACCAGTTTCTGCTTGAACCAGTCTATTCAGATAGCAGACCTACTGTGATGACAGCCAGGTGGATTGTTGATGTTAAAAAGGGCAGTGTCCGGGTACGTGTTCTGAACTGTGGGGAGGAGGTAGCACGCTTGCCTCGTTATGCAACCGTAGCCAAACTATTCAGAGTCAGCAACAATGATATTCTGGCTATAGAACCCTTGGATTCATCCGAGGTGACAGATGGCAATGGCTCTCTTGTTCAGATGGAGGACTGGTTCCAAAAGATGCATGTTGGCACCGACTCCATTCCTGCACATCAGAAAAATGGAGTGTATCGAGTAGTACAAAAATATGAGAGGGTTTTCAGTAAGCATCCTTTGGATTTGGGGCATGTAAAAGGGGTTCAACATAATATTCCCACAGTAGCTCACCCACCTTTCAAAGAGAGGTATTGTCCCATACCTCCCACTCGTTATCAGTATGCAAAAAGTATGCTAAAGGAAATGAAACAAGCAGGGGTAATCAGGGATAGCTGCAGTCCTTGGGCGGCTACCCTGGTGTTAGTCAAAAAGAAAGATGGCACCATGCGCATGTGTATATATTACAGACAAATTAACAAAATTGCTTACAAAGATTCATACCCCTTATGAAGCATAGAGGAGTCCCTAGCAGAGTTAAAATCGTCTAGGTACTTCTCCACTCTGGACTGAACCAGCGGGTACTGGCAGGTTCCTGTTGCAGAGGCGGACAAAGAAAAAACTGCGTTCACTACTCCTATGGGTCTATGTGAATTTAATTGCATGCTGTTCGTATTGTGTAATGCACCCGGAACCTTTCAGAGACTTATGGAATGTTGCCTTGGACATTAGAACTTTTAGACTGTACTATTGTACTTGAATGATGTCATTGTATTTTCCAGGACATATGAAGAACACCTGCAACACCTGGCCGAGGTCTTTGAGGCATTGTCCAACTTCGGCTTAAAGATAAAAGGTAAAACTATCCAAATGTCATCTACTAAAGCCCAAAGAACAGTATTTAGATCATGTCGTGAGTGCAAAGGGAGTAGCACCCAACCCAAACAAAGTGACTGTCTTTAGAAACTGGCAGGTGCCCATCAACATCCAAGAGGTCAGACAATTCCTAGGGCTAGTGGGATACTACAGATGCTTTATTAAAGACTTTACAAAATTGACAGCCCCCCCTTCAAGACCTCCTAGTGGGCCAACGCAAAAAATGCCAGAAGTAAGTGTCCTCCAATAGAGTGGGATGTTAGATTTGATGAGTCATTCAAAAGCCTTAAGCAAGCACTCACCGGAGAAGAGATCTTAGCTTATCCAGACTATGATCATCTGTTTATCCTGCACAACGATGCAAGCAATATTGGGTTAAGAGCTGCCCTGTCTTAAGAGCAGCAGGGTAAGGAAAAAGTCATTGCCTATGCAAGTCGGAAGCTTCATCCTACTGAGAGGAACTCTACCAACTATAGCTACTTCAATTTACAATTCTTGGCTATCATTTGGGCAGTAACCGAGAGGGTCAAGCACTATTTGGCCTCGTCTAAATTTACAATCTATATAGACAAGAATCCGCTGACCCATCTAGAGACAGCCAGGCTCGGCACCTTTGAACAAAGATGGATGGCTCAGATATCCAACTATGAGTTGTCATTAAATATCGAGGTGGCACTAAAAATGCCAATGCCGATGCCTTTTCCCATATGCCAAATTCTCCTGATCAGGAAGAAAATCTAGTGGACCTGGAAAACATAGAAATGCCGGCATTCCACCACCAGGGTGCCTCCCAAGACTCTAACCACATGAGAGGGAGAGTCTTAACGTTCAAGAAGTTTCCCTTAATCCACTACTCCACCATGGTTGGGCAGAGATGCACAGCAGTAACTCAGCATTATGCATTGTCAAAAAACTTCTTGTTGAAGCAAATTCCTTTCCAGCTCCTGATCCTGCAGATGTCCAAAAGTTGTGCAAAGAGAAAAAGAAGCTGTTCAGTTTTGAAGGCAAGTTGGTCCGAAGAGCTATTAACCCAAGTACGCATGAACTGGTATGGCAGATTGTGGTCCCAAGAAAAGATGTGCCCATGGTATAAGAAGCTTACCACAATCAGGCGGGACACTTTGGTTGGAAAAAGCTAGAAGTAGTCATCCGCACCCGCTTCTTCTGGACAGTTATGAGACGGTCTATTGAACAGTGATGTAGGGAATGCGTCCCATGTAATCTTAGGAGGAAGAATTCCACCAGTCAAAGGGCCCCCTTGCAGCCTATCATCACTAAGCTACCTCTAGAGCTAATGGCCTTAGCCCACGTGCAACTATCCCCAAGCCGATCAGGGTATACCTATGCCTTAACAATAGTGGATCACTATTCCCATTTCCTAGTGGTCGTTCCAGTGGAAAATCTAACAGCAAGAACAGCTGCAAAGGCATTTCAAGAGTATTTCTGCAGACCCCATGGCTACCCAGATCAAGTTCTGACAGACAGAGGTCCAGCCTTCGAAGCAGAAGTCTTCCAAGAATTTTGCTCCCTATATGAATGTAAAAAGATCAGAACAACGCCATATCACCCAAAAGGCAATGGTCTTTGCGAAAAACTGAATCATCGGGTAATCAATTTATTGCAGATCCTACCACTAGAAGAAAGGAACCAATGGTCTGAGAAATTGTGTGATTTAATCGAAATGTACAATCATGTCACATCCAGCTCAACAGGATATGCCCCATCTTACTTGATGCATGCATGGCCAGGTAAACTCTCCACTGACCTGGAAATGTGTGTCCTAACTCCTGAAACCATGTCCAGCCAATTAGACACTGATTAGAATACAGAAAGACAACTTCAGTATCAAAAAGTTCAGCAATGTGTAGAAGAAAGCCTTGCTCAAGCTAGACAAAAGCAGGAAAGAGACTTTAATCAATGTGCTGTGGCAATCCCCTTACCACCAGATGAACAAGTGTTAAAGAAAAAGAGAAGAAACCACTAGTTAGATGACCAATGGGAAACCCAGCCTTACACTATTCAACCATCTAACCAAGACAACAGCAAAGTGTTTATCATTTCCAAAGATGGCGAAAAAATCTGAAAGTATGTCCAGTACAATTGCATGAAAGAGTTGAGACTAAGGAAGATACTCACCTAATAGAAAAACTGACGCAAAGATTCTCACTGTCCTAGGTGAATTCCCCAGTTCTTGGCTACAAGTTGACAACGCAGTGGTAGTTCCAGTAATATTGTTCCCACAACAGTCTTTACCAGAGACACCATTACTCAGTCCTAGGTGCATTACTTTACATTTATCAGCATTAAATCTCATTTGCCAAGTGTTTGCCTATTTAGACATCTTATTCAGGTTGTTTTTAATATTGTAATATCAAGGTCAGTTTCTAATATCCTACATATTTTGGTGTCGTCAGTAAAGACTAACACTTTACTCTCAATCCCATCCACAAGGTCATTAATAAAGAGGTTAAATAGAGTTGATACTAGTACAGATCCTTGTGGTCCCCACAGCTGACTATTTCCCATTTAGAGAATCTACCATTTATGACGACTCTTTGTTTCCTGTCATTTAGGCAATTCCTTACCCATTTGCATAAAGTTTCCCCCAACCTTTGCTTCTGAATCATCAGTTTAAAGCTGCTATGTGGTACAGTATCAAATGCCTTTGCAAAGTCCAGATAAATCACATCAGCTGCATTACCATCATCCAGATTTGCACTTAACGCCTCATAGAAACTCAACATGTTCGTTATACACAACTTATTCTTCCTGAATCCATGCTGGTTGCTAGTTATTATATTATTCTCTGCAATATATTTCTGCAGGTCATCTCTTATAATGTCCTCAAAATCTTTGCACACTGCTGGTCTCTAACTTACCGGGCGGTAGATACCAGAATACACCTTCTTAACTTTCTTAAATATCGGTACCACATCAGCCATCCTGCAATCCTGTGGCACCAACCATGTTACAAGAGAATCTAAGAATATGAGATACAGCGGTCTGTCAATTACTGAGCTCAATTGCCTCAGTGTCCGTGGATGAATGCCATCTGGGCAGGGGGATTTGTCAATGTTTAATTTGCTCAGACATTAGTGTACTTCTTGTGTTAAGCTAGAGTTGTCAGGTGGTGAACTTTGATTTATGCCTTGTTGAATGATCCCTGGAACCGTCAGGTCATTGGTGAACTGAACACGGATGAAAAGTGCCTGATAACTCAATCTTTTCTTTGCCCTCTATTATTATTTTGCTATTATCATCTTTAAAGGAGCCAATACATCTGTTTTTTTCTTTTTGGCATTTTATTCTATTACTGATATTTATACATTTTTGGGGGATTATTTTAATGTCGTTGGCGATTTGTTTTTCAGTAGATAACTTTGCTAGCTTGATTTCTTTTTTACATTTCTTATTGAGATCTTTATACTCCTGAAATGCTATTTCTGTATTCTCGACCTTCAATATTTTGAATGCCCTTTGGTTTTGTCTTATTTAAACTTACTAGTATTGTCTTACTTATCCATTATGGTGTCTTTTTATTCCTGGATATTTAATTACTATACAGTAAGTTTTATACAGGATTCTTAAATCAAATCCTTAAACATGCCCCATTTATGTTTGGTGTTTAGTTACCAGGACATGGTCTCGGACAACACGATTAAGCTCTTCTCTCAATTTGTTGAAATCCACTTTCCTAAAGCTCCAGGTTTTTGCATTACCCCTTTGAAATGTTTTGTTGAATATTACATTGAAAATTACCATATTATGGCCACTGCATCCCAAATGCGCCCTGATCTGTAGATCTGAAATTATATCTGGTCTATTTGACGGAACCAGATCCAGCACATTATCGCCAGTGATTGGTTCATCAACCAACTGAGAGAGGTAATTGTTCTGGACTGTGGATAAGAAATTGTAGCTTTTAGCACAACCAGAAGACTCTATGTCCAATTCAATGTCTGGATAGTTAAAATCACCCAAAATAAGGACAATATTATTATTTGCTGCTTTTTTAAATTATTGTATCATTTCATCCTCTACCTGTTCCCTTGTAGTAATCTAGTTGCCCACCTTTGAACTGACTCTAACTTCTGAATATCCTTTTAAAAATGTGGAGTCCAGAACTGAATCTCATATTTTAGATATGGCATCACAAGTGATATCTAGAGTGGTAGCAATTCGCTGGGATCACTAAATTTTATAATCTAAAATCCAGTGGTCCCAACGTAAACTCAAATCAGAGTTTGGTAAGTATAACTTGGAAAGAAAATGCAAATGTTGTCTAGAAAAATATTTGGAATTGAGAGTCCTCAGTGGTTGATACCTTTTAATGGCTAACTGAAAAGATGGTAACAAATTGCAAGCTTTCGAGACTACTCAGGTCTCTTCATCAGGCTGATTTTTCTATCTACTGGCTAACACGGTACTAAGATATACATCTTTCCTGTATCCAAATGTTGTCTAAACATCAGAAATAGAAGGGTATCTCCTCTATCAAGGAAATCATACATAATCTCATAATTTAGCTTATTCATTGGTAAATTTGTACTTTGTAGTTGAAACCATTAGAAATACATCTGTATGTACTGCCTGAAAAGTACATAGAGGCAGCAGCAAGAAAAAAAGTAAATGTAACATTAAATACACTGCTCTTTGCAAGCAAGCAAAATATTTTTTAGTTAGCAGATATATAAACGTTGTACATCTAAAAAAAAACTGCTGAGAATTAATCAGAAATGTCTACAGTATTATGATATTCAAAATGACTTCACAAGGCATAATTGTTTAAATGATAAGGCAAATGGTTTACATATAGCATGCAGGTCTTTTCCTTGTTATATCAGTAAGCAGTAACCATAAAACAATGATGTATCGGCATGCTAAAATTATGAACTCTAAATTAGACTTCAGGGTCACCAAGAACAATTGTGGTGTCCTCTGTCCTATTTTCTTTTATATATATAGAAAAGGGACATTACGCAATCTGATTAATGATGGGATCAAAGTCAAGATCTGACTTACAGTAATGAACAGCATAAAAATGAATGTTTTTCTATAAGCTCTGCTTAACATAATGTTTTTATGACAAAATATAGCACCAAAAGTGCTGATGTTTTTTTTTTATCATTACACCATAAATGATAGTCATTCCCTTTAGATGAACTCTTACTGTTAAATGGCCTAATGATCTGCATTCTGTAAATCATAAGAACAAGATGATTGCAACCAGACCAATTTATTTGTTTTCAACTTACAAAGCTGAAGACATGGCATGCAGTACATAGTTTTACAGTAGCGTTAGAGTTTATAATAAAATATGAAAAGCAATAAAATAAAATTGTAACATTGCAAAACGTAATTCAGCCCCCCCTCTCTCTCTCTCTCTCTCTCTTTCTTTCTCTTCCTCTCTCTGTACAACTGCAAAAATAGAAGTTAATAGGGTTTCCAAAACCTTTCTATTGATAACCTATCTAATAGATAGGTCACCTAGATCAAATAGTAGGGGGTCTGGAACCCAGTATCCCCATAGATCAGCTGTTTGTAATCACTGTGAAAGATGATGTAAACATGCAGTGATCAGTGACAAATGAATTGAGCATGGTTCGAATCTTTTTTGTCATTAGTGTTTACCATTCCTGGTGCCTTGCACTCTGCTGTTGCAGAGGGCACATAGTTATACATGTGCAGGGATATGCCGGTATTACTATTCTCTCATGGCTGAATGGTTAGTGACACAACCCTTGACAGACAGTAAGGAGTGGAACAGGAGAATAGTGAAAGTTAAATAAAGATCTCTTTACATTCAAACAGAAGGTGACTGTACACAATCTTGTCGGTTAGTCAACTATAGATTAAGGGCCCCGTTACATTTTTCAATGTCCCAGCGATCCCACCAACGATCCGACGTGGATGGGATCGCTGGGACATCGTTAGCTGATCGCTGCTGAGCTGTCACATAGGCAGACTCACCAACGATCAGGACCAGTGAGCATGCTGGTGTCCAGGGTAAACGGGGTAACTAAGCGCTGCGCGGCGCTTAGTTACCCGCTGTTTACCCTGGATACCAGCTCCCAGCGTCTGCTGTACGGCACTGGGAGCTCGCTGATCGTTGGTCTCCCACTGTCACACGCAGCAATGTGTGCTGCCCAGCGGGACACCAATGATAGATTTATGGTCCAGTACATTCTGTAACGATTAACGATCAGCCTACTGATCGTTGATCGATACTACGTGTCACACGCAGCTATGTAGTTTCGACATTGTTGCAACGTCACCAAACCGGGGGCCTTAACTCCTTTCCGACATGTGTCGTAATAGTTCGGACACGTCGGATTCCCCCTGTTTGGTCCGGGATCTATACAGCTGACATGTGCCCGCAAAAGCCAAGGGTGAAATCGCGATCCATCAGGCTGTTAACAAGTTAAATGTCGATGTCAATTTCTGACAGCAGCATTTAACTGGCGCTTACAGGAAGCGCATCACTAATCCCACCCATCAGTGACCCGTCACATGAGATTGAAGCATGCAAACAGTAAAAAAAAAGTTTTTAAAAATATAAAAATATATATATATATATACAGTAGGTTCAAATTACCTCCCTTTCGTCCCGTTCAAAATAAAATAATAATAAAAAGATATACACATACAGCTGCTTCACACAAAATTAGAATATCATCAAAAGGTTAATTTATTTCAGTTCATCAATACAAAAACTGAAACTCATATATTATATAGAGTCATTATAAACAGAGTGATCTATTTCAAGTGTTTATTTCTGTTAATGTTGATGATTATGTTGACAATGAAAACCCAAAAGTCATCTCTGTAAATTAGAAAAATTAAAAAAAAATACCTGCAAAGGTTTACTAAGCATTTAAAAAGGTATCTTAGTCTTTTCATGGGGAAGACTGCTGACTTGACTGATGTCCAGAAGGCAGACACTGACAAACTTCACAAGGAAAGTAAATTTTGCATTTCATTTAAAAATCAAGATCCCAGAATCTGGAAGAAGAATGGAGAGGCACATAATCCAAGCTGCTTGAGGTCTAGTGTGAAGTTTCCACAATCAGTGATGGTTTGAGAAGCCATGTCATCTGGGAGTGTGTATATCAAGACCAAAGTCAATACAGCTCTGTACAAGGAAATTTAAGATTACTTCAAGCTTCCCTCGGCAAACAAGCTTTTTGGAGATCGAAATTTCATTCTCCTGCAACACTTGGCACCTGTCCACACTGCCAAAAGTATCAATACCTGGTTTAAAAACAATAGTATCACTGTGCTTGATTGGCCAGTAAACTCACCTGATCTTAACCCCATAAAGAATCTGTGGGGTGCTGTCAAGAGGAAGCTGAGATACACCAGACCCAACAATGCAGATGAGCTGAAGGCTGCTATCAAAGCAATGTGAGCTTCCATAACACCTCAGCAGTGCCCAGGACTGATCGCCTCCATGCCACACCTCATTGATGCAGTAAATGATGCAAAAGGAGACCTGACCAAGTATTGAGTACATTTACTGGACATACATTTCAGTAGGCCAATATTTCGGATTTTAAAATCATTTTTCAAGCCGGTGTTAGGGTTGTCGAATCACACTAAATAAAATAAATAATAAAGTACGATCGCAACTCGAGATCCACTGTGCAGAGTTGTAAACTGCTGCTAATGTGAACAATGATGGAACTAATCCATAAAATTAACAAATTTTTATTTAAGCATATGTAAAAACAAGGGAACAATTAAAATTTCAGCAGAGTGTCTCACATGAAGAGACGTGTATGGCTCAATATTACAAAAATAAACAGTTGGTTGTAATCAGGTTTGTAAATATGTGCAGCTTCCAATTATTACGATAAAAAAATAGCCATAAATAAACATATATGCCTGGGTTGGATAAAAAAATACCCTTTAACTCCTAATAAATATCTGCAAACAAAGAAGTGTACTAAGAATAAATAGATATTGCTATTATATAAATAAATCCATAGAATCCTGTGATTCTTTAATTCGGAAAACTATATTGCAGACCTAAATTATTTATAGAGTAGTTTTAAGGCAAAGTTTTGCTATAAATCACCGTGGAAGGACGGTGTATGAACTCTCTCCTACTAGGTGAATCGGTTTCCATTTATATCGCCACTTTGGCGTTTATCACTTATGCACTTTATTTTATGCATCTCTGGGTTGAATGTCGATATGGCAACTGATTCTATATACTGTGATGTTTCACATTTTCCTATGAGTTGGCATAATATAGTGATTTATAGCAAAACTTTGCCTTAAAACTACTCTATAAATAATTTAGGTCTGCAATATAGTTTTCTGAATTAAAGAATCACAGGATTCTATGGATTTATTTATATAATAGCAATATCTATTTATTCTTAGTACACTTCTTTGTTTGCAGATATTTATTAGGAGTTAAAGGGTATTTTTTTATCCAACCCAGGCATATATGTTTATTTATGGCTATTTTTTCATCGTAATAATTGGAAGCTGCACATATTTACAAACCTGATTACAACCAACTGTTTATTTTTGTAATATTGAGTCATACACGTCTCTTCATGTGAGACACTCTGCTGAAATTTTAATTGTTCCCTTGTTTTTACATATGCTTAAATAAAAATTTGTTAATTTTATGGATCACTTTGTTTTTTCTCATTGATTAATTGGGAAATGTTGTAATAATTTAAGGTAAAGTGCCATAGCTTAATTCTCTCTGGACAAAATATTTATTAATGATGGAACTAAGCAGTGAGCATTCACTTTAATACAGCAGTGTTAACTCCACGCAGTATGAACTGAATGCACAGCACTCAGCTCTGTTAACTTTACAGAGCGGTAGAGCTAAAGGGTTGAGCTCGCTCTGAAACTGGCCAAAACAGATGCTGAGTCAAGAGAAAAAACTAAAATTGATGCTAGCTATAAAACCCTGTTGACTTCACAAGGGAGCACAGCTCTTTGGTTGGATCTTGCTCTGTAACTCCACTTTGCTAAATGCACACATGTAGGAAACAGATGCTAAGCCAAGCGGGAAGGAAAAACCCTAACTGGCTAAAACTCAGGAGAGAACTAACCATACACACGTGCATACAGAATGGTAGCGTATCCACTCACACACACCAACCATAAATGATAATAGCGTGCCCGTGTGAGCCACTGAGAGCCTTTTGAACCCAAAGCTCCACCTCAAACACTCACGCTGACATCATCTGTGGGCAAATCCGGAGCTGTCACATCACCGAAGCAGCTGAAGTCCGACCACCAATAGGAAGACGCCACATCATGGACATGCTCAGTACAGTGATCTCTGGACTTAGACTCCAGGACATGAGGCTGCATCTGTATAACACTGGTTACCATAGACTTGTCTGGAGGGCCAGAAGTAACCAAAGGTACACCATGAGCCAGAGTATAACACTGGAACTGACGTCTATGCTGAGCAGGACTCACAGCGGCCAGACCTAACTGAGGGACCGCAGGGCCAGACAGTGCCTGGCATCCATCCCGAACAGCAGGAGACTCTCATCTACTAACATACCCCCGGCAATGTTTAACACGCTTGAAAGTCGCCACCAGCTGGGAGACAGGGATGTGTTTTTGCTCTTCGGCTCAACTCTCCTTCACTCCAACCGTACAGAGGTCCTTTTAATACTAGAGAGATTTCCCTGTTTACAGATATGTGCCCCAGAGTGATCCTCCTGCTGAAGATCACATGGTACAAAGATCCCACCCTAGGGCACTTGGGCCTTAAGACACGGGCTCTCACAGAAACTACCACATTTCTTTATGTTTCCTTTTGCCCAATCAATCTGGGTGGAATGAAGGAGCAGCCAAATCAACATCAGATGTACCTCGTCTATACCCTCAGGGATAAGAAGAGAGACTATCCCTGATGTTTTGGAGACACAGTGAGAGTTAGAGGTGTAGTTTGATGGGAAATCAGGGTGGGTAAAACTGACCCATTAGCCACCCGAATGGACATTGGCTTAGGAAGAATCATAACTGGAATTGCATGCTGTTGGGTGAAGGTAGCAAACATGAAATTACCCCCTGCCCCAGTGTCCACGCAGGCCTCAGCATTGAGAGTAGTCTACCCAAATGTCAAAGAAATCCTATGGCCAAGATGGAGGACACATCAACTGGAACCAGTTAGCCTCTCCTTAAAGCCACTGGATGCTGTGACTTCCTCTAATGCTTGGGATATTTATTAGCATAATGACCAGCTGGCCTGCAGGCAAAACAGGAAGGCTGAGGAAGTACTGAGCGGGTGTTAGATTCCACCTGGCTGTTATCCATGGGCTCTACAGGGTCATCAACCTGAGTAGGAGGATTCATGGGTTTAGCGAAATTCGGAGTCAACAGAATCACAGATCTGCTCTGAGCTTGCTCCAATCCCCGTTCAACATGCCAGAGATCTATGCAAGTAGACACGGACATTAATTCCTCCAGAGTAGTGGGTATCTCTCTAGTGGCCATAGCATCCCTAACATGATCTGCTAAACCCTTCCAAAAATAGGTATCAAAACCTTATCAGGTCACTCTAACTCAGAAGGCAAAGTATGGAATTGGATGGCAAATTGGCTAACCATGGATGAACCCTGAGTTAATAAGAGGAGTTGGAGTGCTTTATCATGGGAAACTTGTGGCCCCAAAAAGATCTTTCTCAGGGCACCCAAAAAATGGGAGGCGTTAATGATCAGTTGGACATCTTGTTCCCATAACGGTGTAGCCCACTCCAATGCTCTGCCTGACAAAAGGGAAATTACAAATCCCACCTAGGTTCGCTCAGTTGGAAATCTTGCAGCCAGTAAATCCAGATGAATAGAGCACTGATTTATGAAACCCCTGCAGGCTTTGCTGTCCAAAGAAAATTTGTCGGGCAGCGAAAAACGCGGTACAGATATAAGAGAAACCGCAGCAGGAAACATGGGAGCGGCTTTGCTGGCTGCTTGTGCTGCCACTGCGTTAATATCCACAGCTGTAGACGTCCGCTCGAGAATGGACAACATGCTCTCTAGCTGCTGGCTATAACGCTTGAGTTGCTGCTCATCCACCATTGGTAGCCAGACCCTGGCACTAGTATACTGTTAGTGCGATAGCAACCCGGGGTCTATCGTGCAGAGATGTAACCTGCTGCTAATGTTAACAATGACGGTACTAAACAGCGAGCGTTCACCTTAATACAGCTGCATTACCTCCACGTAATATGAACTGAATGCACAGTACTCAGCTCTGTTAGCTTTACAGAAAGGTACAGCTAAAGGGTTGAGCATGCTCTGAAACTGACCCATGCCAATTGAACACGTGGCCGAAACAGATGCTGAGTCAAGAGAAAAAACTAAAACTGATGCTAGCTATAAACCCTGTTGATTTCACAAGCAAGGGAGCACAGCTCTTTGGTTGGATCTTGCCCTGTAACTCAACTGTGCTAACAGCACACATGAAGGAAACAGATGCTAACTAATGATGAGCGAGCACTGAAATACTTGGGTGTTCGCTGCTCAGGTCAAGCAAATTGGAATGCTCGGGTACTCGACCCGAGCAACGAGCTCAATGTAAATTTATGGGAAAACCAAGCATTTTTGCTGCCACCCCCCTGGAGGTCATTTAAGGGTCTAAAAACATCTGTAATTGATGGAAACATTGCTCAAATGACATGGGTACATCATAGGGAATACCCCTGGAAGCATTTCTGACACCCAGGTCACAGCTGTGAACAATGTTGCCAGAGTGTTACGCCACTTTTACAGGCACAGAATAAAACAATACCAAAATGGATTTTCCTGGGAAATACGTTAAGGAACATGGTTTCCAGGGTAATGATTTGTATGTAAGACAAAATAAATAACCCAAAACAAAAAATGTTTCTCCTCCACTTGAGCTATGTTCACACGTAGCGTTTTTGATGCATTTTTCAACTTTACCATTGCTTTCAACCAAGACAAATGCATTCACTGGGAAATATAATTTTAACATTTTACATCCTTATTTGGCCATGTGGTGTGTAACACATCTTCAGACACATCCTGTTTCATTTATGAAGGAGGGACTCTGAAAATCACAAAGTCTATTTTTATAGTGCCAGCAGTGGACCATCATTTTTCTTAGAGAGCCATCAGCCGGCTATGCTTTATTCTTCCCATTATTAAACAGTGGGTCCCTTATACTGTTATTGCATATGCAGTGAGTGGCAGGGCAGTCTGTTATGAATCGGTAACCGAGGAGGATAATATGGAAATAAGCTAGGCAACCAGATAAACAGAGAGGTTGGTAACTTAGCAGATTGCAGACCCCTAAACTGACAACACAACTAGTATTAGCCATGGGACGTACCTACGATGCCCTAGACACCTCGACACAGCCAAAGAGTTAACTAAGCCTAAAGAGAGAAAGGGGAAAGCTAAACTGCCCCGGAGTATAGCCCCCAAAGGAATAGATAGCCCCCAAACATATATTGCTGGTGAGACAGATGAGGCACAAACACAGGCAGAAAATAGAGTACGCAAATGCTGGGGCCCAAACTGTCTGGATAGAACAGTACAGGAAAGGATACTGTCTGCAATCCAGCAAAAACCCTAAGAAAAATTCCAACACGTCTGATATGCAAAAATACTGAGGCCACACGATCTCTCCCCCACTAATTCAGAACTCTGGTGTGAACTGGACGCAAAACAACAGATACTGAAATAGCAGGGAACTAGAAATACAGAAAAGACTGACATAAGCTGTGGAAAATGAAGCACAGGTCCCAGCTGGAAACCCAGCTGAACTCACACCAGCAAGGCAGAAAACAGAGAAAAGCAAAAATGGGATCAAATGCCACAGATGAAAACAGACAAATAACTTATCTGAAAGATGCAGGACAAAACAGGGAGCAAGCAGACTTCCAAAAGGCTCAGGAAGAAAACCAAATCACCGGCATCAACTAAGGGGAGGCTGCTCACTTAAATCTCCCCAGTCGGTAACACCCGATCTCCAATCATCCTCTTCAGGTGATTGACTTCTGTCAGCCAGACTAGCTCCATTACCAGCAGCAATCACAAGAAGGAGCCCAAACTCAGAAGCCAGATCAAAAGTGTTCATAACAGCTGCCCTTAAATTGGACACACCCCAACAACCCATTGAACAGACATCATGGATGACCACATGCAACCAAAGTTCCAAGTATTCATTTGGTACTCCCATACTGTTTGCTTAAGCATTGAATGCAAGGCCTGCCCTATACCAAAGTTATATATTCTCCAATAAGCATTTGAACCCATGTACTGGATGGCCACATTAAACCAAAGTTCCCATTATTAAAGCTTTATTTGGTACTTCCATACTGTTTCCTTATGCATTCCCCAACAACCCTTTGAACAGACATCATGGATGACCACATGCAACCAAAGTTCCAAGTATTCATTTCGTACTCCCATACTGTTTGCTTATGCATTGAATGCACAGCAAGCCCTGTCTCAAAGTTACATGCATCCCAATAAGCCTTTGAAGCATGTACTGGATGGCCACATTAAAGCAAAGTTCCCATTCTTATTTATTTGGTACTGGCATACTGTTTGCCTATGCATTGAATGCAAGGCCTGCTCCTCACCAACGTTAAACGTACCCCAAAAACCCTTTGAACTAATGTACTGGATGGCCACATGAAAGCATTGTTTCTAGTAATTTGTTACTCCCATATTGTTGGACTATGCACTGAATTTTTGAGCACGAAGACCCGGCAGTGGAGAATGTCAGTGTGGATTCTGGAAAACCTGCGGTGGAGAATTTCAGCATTGAGGCTGAAGAAACTGCAGTGGAGAATTGCAGTGTTGAGGCTGAAGACCGGCAGTGTAGCATCGCAATGTTGAGGCTAAAGAACACCTGGCAGTGGAGCATTTCATTGTTGAGACTGAAGAACCTGCATTGTTGAATGTCAGTGTTGAGGCTGAAGGACCAGCAGCGGAGAATTTCAGTATTGAGGCTAAAGGACCAGCAGTGGAGAATTGCGTTGTTGAGGCTGAAGAACCTGCATTGGTGAATTGCATTGGTAAGCCTGAAGAACATGCAGTGGACAATTGAAGTGTTGAGGCTAAAGACCCAGAAGTGGAGCATTGCATTGATGAGGCTAAAGAACATTTATTGTAGCATTGCAGTATTAAAGAAGAATACCCAGCAGTGGAGCATTTCAGTGTTGAGTCTGAATAACCAGCATTGGATTATTGCAGTGTTGATGCCGAAGAAAATGCATTGGAGCATTACAGTGTATAGGCTGAACACCCGGCAGTGGAGCATTTCAGTGTTGAGCCAGAAGAACCTGCAGTGGACAATTGCAGTGTTGAGGTTGAAGACCCAGCAGTGGAGAATTGCAGAGTTGAGGATGAACACACAGCAGTTGAGCATTGCAGTGTTGAGGATGTACACACAGCAGTGGAGCATTGCAGTGTTGAGGCTGAAGAACCTTTGCAGTGTTGAGCAAGAACACCCAGCAGAGGAGCACTTCAGTGTTGAGCCTGAATAACCAGCATTGGATTATTGCAGTGTCGAGGCAGAACAACCTGCATTAAATCATTACAGTGTTTAGGCTGAAAACCCGGCAGTGGAGCATTTCAGTGTTGAGCCAGAAGAACCTGCAGTGGACATCTGCAGTGTTGAGGCTGAAGACCCGGCAGTGGAGAATTACAATGTTGATGATGAGGACTCGACAGTGGAGCATTGGTATATGTAGGCTGAACTCACAGCAGTGGAGCATTTCAGTGTTGTAGCCGAAGAACCTGCATTGTAGCATTGCAGTGTTGAGGAAGAACACCAAGCAGTGGGGCATTGCAATATTGAGCTGAAGAACCTGCATTATAGCATTGCAGTGTTGAGGAAGAACATGCAGCAGTGGAGCATTTCAGTGTTGAGCCTGAAGAACCAGCAGTGGAGAATTGCAATGTTGAAGAGGAAGAACCTGCATTGGTGGATTGCAGTGGTTAGCCTGAATAACCTGCAGTGGACAATTGCAGTGTTGAGGCTGAAGACCCGGCAGTGGAGAGTTGAAGTGTTGAGGCTGAAGAACCAGAATTGGTGAATTTCAGTGGTGAGCCTGAAGAACCTGCAGTGGAGAATTGTAGTGTTGAGGCTGAAGACCCTACATTGTAGCATTGCAGTGTTGAGGCTGAAGAACTGGCAGTGGAGAATTGCATTGTTAAATATGAGCAACCAACAAAGTTCACATTATTAGGAAGTGGGTCTCCCATACTGTTTTCCTATGCAGTGAATGCAAGGCTTGCCCCAAATTTGGATACACCTAAATACCCCTTGGAAGCGATGTGGAGGAAGACCTCCTAAAAATCTGTTCCCATTACAAAGAAGCGGGTCTCCTATACTTGTAATGCCCATACAGTAAGTGTATGGGCTGACAAACAACTCCCCCTGGGGAGTACACAACATACTGTGTCAACATTTTTGTTACGAGCATCATTAACACCCTTCAAAAAAATTACGTGGCTGTTGCATCACGGAACACGTTCACTCAGATGATCTAGTGGTGGTGCCGGAAGAAACGTGGAGGATGGCCTCCAAAAAATGTCTTCCCAGTTTAAAGGAGCGGGTCTCCTATACTTGGAATGCCCATACAGGGCTGACAAACATTTCCCCCTGGGGGTAAACATCAGCATACTGTGTAAACATTTTTTTTAAAGGTCATCAAAAACACCCTTTTACACAATAAGTTGGCTGTTGCATCACAGACCATGGTCACCATGGTGTTCTGGTGGATGATGAGAATAACGAGAAAGAGGAGGATAACACTAAATAGCCACAATCAAGAAGTGTATACCCATGAGTCTGTGTGAAGAGGTGCATGGGAAAACACCTCCCAAAATAAGACCCTGTATTTGGAGGTTATGGTTCGCTGTTATCATTCAATGGTAGAAAAGCAAATGGAGACGATAGCTAGAACATGGCAAATCAGAGTGAAAGATATCCTCCGTGTGGAAGCCATCTAGCATAGACTAATGTGATTTACCCATAGTCCAATATAACATGCAGAAGAATAGTGATGTAAACATCACCAAAGAAAACAATAAAGGGTACTAATTCAAAAAATATATATAAATCTTTATTGACAAATACAAAAACAAGTGTGGGTATAGTAAAAGCAAGGACAGTAAATGGCAGATGAAATGGAACGAACAATTGCACCGCCTGTGAGCGAGAAAGACAGACTTATCCCAGCACCTGAATGAATAATGGATGCCTCACAAATCAAAAGAACAGGTGGGACTGTGTAAACAGAAAAAATGTAACTTCAAATAGTATTATACTAAACCACTACAGGGTTAATACCTCACAATCAAAGGAGTGATAGGGTTACATTGAAACACATCCCTAAATGCATGGACTATTAGCTTGAGAGGCAACTGCTATAAACACATTAAGCCATAAATGGCAGAAAGAACCAAGGCATGTGCCAGATAATTACCTCGCAGTGGAGTGTGTAGTCAGGGCCGGGATCAGCGCGTCTGCCCCGACGCGCATTTCGGAGAAAACCTTCGTCAGGGGTTTTTGTATTTGTCAGTAAAGATTTATATATATTTTTTGAATTAGTACCCTCTATCGTTTTCTTTGGTGATGTTTACATCACTATTCTTCTGCATATCATTCAATGGTGTAGAGAAGTCTGGCCCAATCTAGACCTTGTTCATTTTCATAAGAGTCAGCATTTTCAGTTAACAGGCGGATGCGCTTATCAGTTATAATTCCACCAGCGGCACTAAAAACCCGCTCTGACAAAATGCTAGCGGCAGGGCAGGCCAGGACCTCCAAGGTGTAGCGAGCCAGTTCATGCCACGTGTCTAGCTTGGATGCCCAATAAATAAAAGGCACAGAGGAATCCCTGAGGATGTTGGTACGGTCAGAAAGGTATTCCCTCAGCATTTTCCCAAACTTTGCACTCCTTGTGAGAGTACCCCGTGCCTCTGGGCCAGGGCGATGGGAGAGTCTGAGAAAATTCTCCCAGAACTTTGCCAGTGTTCCCCTGCCTCAGCTGGATTGGAGTTGTGTCTCTCTTGCCTCTACTCCGTGGTTGTCCAACGACATGTGACCTCTGCCCCAAGCGTTTTCAGATGCAGCGACTTAATGTGACTTCCAGGTACACATAAATTGGCCATTTTTATGCGCTAAGCTTTCTCAATTTTTCATATTTCTAAGACAGTGATGCAATTCGCTTTTCATATCTCATGTTTGCAAGCTATGGCGCTACAATTTGCTTCATTTTTTCTTTGAGTGTGCATGAGTTGGTGACTCTAGGTTAAGCATCTGTTCAGACTAGGCCTATGTTTGGATGTGACGGTCAGTTTTTTGATATGTATTCATTTACTTTCTGACTGAGCACTCCACCTGTTAGTCGCAGGCGTTTTAATTACAGCCGGCCACTACCCCTCCACAGAGATGTAGATTTCAGTCTAAAGAGAGCATTCATATGTTTCCATACAAATAGAGACTTTTCTAAGCGAGGATTTGCATTAAATAGGACCTGGAAAATGAGAAGCGCCTTAACGTGGCTTTAGGTACAAATAAATTGGCCATTTTATGCACTAAGCTCTCAATTTTTCATATTTCTAAGGCAGTGATGCAAATCATTTTACATATCTCATGTTTGCAAGCTATAGCGCTACAGTGTGCTTCCTTTTTTCTTTTACTTACCTACAGGACGACTGACCATGCTGTCTTGCTCCTCCTCCCTGTCCTCAGGCCATCCACGCTGAACAGACGGTATGACATTTGTGCTTGTAGTACCATCTATAGTGAATGAAAGTAGCTCTTGTTCTTCCTCCTCCTCTACCTTTTTTGTCAATCAATCCACGTTGGGATGATATGAGGCTGGCCTGTGTGTAATCACCCTGTATGGTTCCTTGCTACATCTCATCGTGCTCCGCCTGCAATGCATCCTCTTTCATTTTGAGCAGAGAGCTTTTTCAGAAAGCAGAGAAGTGGAATCGAGATGCTAATTATGGCATCATCGCCGATAACCATCTTGGTGAAGTACTCAAAGTTTTGTAGAATGGTACATATGTCAGACATGCATATCCATTCCTGAGGTCTTATGTGTGGACTCTGAACTGAATACCGATGGCATTGTTGATGCTAGTAGTCAATAACTGCCCTCTTCTGCTCACAAATCCTTTCCAACTTACGAAGTGCAGAGTTCCAATGCATGGGGACATCACACATACCAGTCGATGAGCCAAAAGCTGCAAATGCTGCTGAAGCACGGCAAGGGCAACTGAAGCTTTAGCTGACATTCTAAAATGTGCACACTGGCAGCGAACTTTGACAAGCAGATCCGGCCACTCCGGATAGGTTTTGAGAAACCGCTGAACCACGATGTTAAGCACATGTGACAGGCATGGTACATGTGTGAGCTTGCCTTGCCTCAGAGCCACCATCAGGTTACTGCCATTGTCACACACAACAATGCCTGGCTGTAGGTTCAGCGGTGTAAGCCACAGATCTGCCTGCTTAACTCTTAAGCATTGTGCGGTTTGTAACCTAAGCATATTAGCTTCATCACAGCTTGTTGCCGCTTGGCTGAGGCAGTGCTGCAGTGATTCCAGCTTGTGACTGTTGTGGTCATTTTGGAGATGGAGGCTGAAGAGGAGCAGGAGGTGCAGGGACTGTAGACTGTGGGGGCAACACTGATTGACGTAAGACTCGCAATCCTCAGTGTCGGGAGGACGTGTTCCATCCAGGTTCTGACTGGGTACCGGCTTACACTATGTTAACCCAGTGTGCCATCAGCGAGATGTACCATCCCTGCCCATAACCACTTGTCCACTTTTCTGTGCTTTAGGTGGACTTTCACAGTAACAGCATTGTTGAGGGCACGGGTAATATTGAGGGACACGTGCTTGTTTAATGCTGGGATGGCACACTGGGAGAAATACTGGCGGCTGGGGATTGAGTACCTTGGGACGACCGCCGCCATCAGGTTGCGGAAAGCTTCCATTACCTCGAGCCTAAAAGGCAACAATTTGAGTGCAAGCAGACGAGAAATGTGTGAAATTAGTACCGTAGCCTGTGGGGAGTTAGCTAGGTATTTCCTCTTGCTTTCCCATGACTGGGATATGGGCAACTGAAGGCTGCGCTGGGACAAGGATGTGACATGACTGATGATGGTGCTAGTTGAGCGTGTTTCACAACAGTTGCTAGGCAGGAGGCATCTTTGCATGCACCATGGACAGGGGATTGGCTTCCACACACAACAGTGGAAGAAGCAATGGTGTCACCCAGAGACAGTGTTCCTGGAGCCTGGGGTTCGGCCCACAAAGTCGGGTGCTTTGCTGCTATGGCCTGATCATGCTGGTGGTGGTCAGGCTGGTAGTTTTGCTACTTCTGCTGATGCAGGCTTGACAGGTGGTGTAAATGGCCTGTTTGGGGTTATCAGCAGAGTCTTTAAAAAACAACCAGATTTGGGAAAACCTAACAGTTGTACAGCCAACTTCCATTGTGTTGGTGTTACGAGGAATGATTGCCCGCCTTCTGTCTGCGGCCACCATTATGCTTCTTCCTGCTGTTGTGGAGCTACGCTTCCCTCCCTCTGTATGCTGCTGTCCTTACTCTGCATTTCCTGCTGCCAGGTTGGGTCAGTTACTATATCATTCACCACCTCCTCTTCCTCTTCTGCACCCTGGTCCTCCTCCTGACTTTCTGGCAATTATGTCTCATCATTGTCCACCTGTTGTGACACGTTCCCACCTTCGCCTTTGTGTGAACGTGGCTGCTCAAATATTTGCGCATCGCTACATGCGATCTTATCTTGCCCCGCTTCAAGTGGACTGGGCGAGATGCTCGAATCTATAAATAGAAAAGTGAACAGCTCTTCGGAGTGTCCAAGTGTGGTATCAGTTGACTCCGGGCACTAGGCATGGAAGGATGAAGGAGGATGAGGGTGAGGAATATGCGGTCCAGACTCACTGCTACTCAAACTTTAACCACGTGGAAGACAGAGTGCTGGTGGTGGTGGCAAGGTGACTGGAAACATCCGCTATCCAACCAACAACCTTTTGACACTGCTCTGGTTTCAATAGTGCTGTTCTGCGGTCCCCTAGGAATTCAGACAGGAAGGTCATGCGAGAAGATGTGGGTGTTTGTTGTGGCACAATCTCAGCTTGCCCACGGCCTCGGCCTTTGCATGTACCATCACCATCACGTCCACTTCCCTGTCCCTTGCCACACAACTTACCCATTTTAAATGGACTATAATATATTCCATGTCCACTACAAATGGCTGAATTGGGAGAGAACCACAATTTGTGTGCCACAATTTGTAGCCCACAGACAGATGTGGCGTCTTTCAGAGATACAACACTATTCAATGTGTGGTCTGTATTTTTTGTTTTTTTACCCCAAAATATAGTATAGAACTAAGGTTAGAGATAGCAAAAACAGTTAAATGGAAACCTGAAATGACACAATTTGTAGCCCACAGATAGATGAGGCATCTTACAGAGATACCACACTGTTCAATACGTGTAGAGATGAGCGACTTTGCCTCCGAGAGGGTCGAGTTGGGTTTC
>VIAB01016529.1:5536-26470 GCA_009801035.1 Oophaga pumilio
GGTGTTTTTTTAATCTGACCGACCTGTTTCGCTCAACTCTATTGTTCACGCATTTCGACCATACAGTTGGGCAGTATGGTGGCTCAGTCGTTAGCATTGCAGTGTTGGAGTCCTGGGTTCAAAACCCACCAAGGACAACATCTGTAAGGTGTTTGTATGTTCTCCTCGTGTTTGTGTGGGTTTCCTCTGAGCACTCCAGTTTCCTCCCACACTCCAAAGACATACTGGTAGGAAATTTAGATTGTGAGCCCCATCGGGTACAGTGAAGATAATATGTGCAAACTGTAAAGCTCTGCGGAATGTTAGTGTGGCGCCCCTGCGTTCTCAGTCGCCACAGGGTACTGCACTTTATCCAGAGGTGTGGTACTCTGCTCTCAGGTAAGGAGGGGACACTACCCAGAACCCACACACTTGCACTCAACACCAGACCTCTCAAGGCCAGGGAGGGACAGATAAAAGGTGTGGGTGGAGTAAGTAGAGAAGGGGTGGAAGTTAAGGAGTGACAATTGCTGGTGAGCAGTGAAACTGCTAGAAGGGAGAGAAGGAGTTGGATAGAGACTGAGGAAGAGAGAGGACGTGTGAGAAGCAGAGAGAAGCTTCTAGAAAAACGAAGGGATCCTAGGGGCAAGGGAAGTGAGGAATCCACTGGGCCCCCGAATTCAGCCTGACCAGAGTCGTGTGGAGGGACCAGGTTTCAGAAGGGGACCAGCCCCAGACTAGTGGAGAGACTTCAAGGCTCAACTAGGAAATGGAGGTATCTGTATGTGCCACAGCCACCTCCAGACACATTCACCAAAAATGCAGCTGGATAGGACCAAGGGGACCTAGAGTACATCGCCCTTCAGGATCCGAGGCTGCCGGCTTGGGACACTGTGTGTGTAGCACAGGGCATGAGAGGTGGTAGCCAGCGCAGGGAGATTGCGAGTGGAAGGAACACAAGAAGGGGGTTCTGGCAAAGTGTACGCCGAAACAACTGAGAGCTGGCTGGGCCACCTACTCGGAGGACACAGCATACTGGCTGGGGATTGTTTCAATAACAGTGAGTAAACTGAAAAGACTGCACCCTGCTGTGTCCTCTGAATTATTTACTGCGTCATCCGCCCTGCACCACGACCGTTACCATCACCTTCATTGCCGAATACCACAGGTGGAGTCACGACAAATCCCCTAAAATAATCCCCCATAAACTTTTATTAACAGTGACATTTTTATTGGACACCCAGAGCCACGGACTGGGTCACTGCTGCCGTGACACATCCCCTTTAAGAACTGCCAGGCCCGGTACCGAGTACCCCACGGCTCTGGCGGGCGCTCCATTAGTGCTATATAAATAAAAAGATTATTATTATTATACCGTCTTAATCGTAAGTTGTATCAATTTTTTTTTCCATCGACATAGCTGTATGGCGGCTTGTAATTTGCATGATGTGCTGTAGTTTGTATTTGCTCCTTTTCTCTTTTAGATTTTATTTGCCTGGAAAAGTTAAAGAGCCAGCCAGAATTCTGGTAGTAAAAAGATGAACTTATGAGATAATTGTTTTGGTTGCTAGTATACAGTCTATAGTCAATTTCCCAGATAACAAGGAAATAAGATCCAGCTCCCGGGTAATGCAGATAAAACAAGAGGTCTTTTATTTTATACAATTAAAATCCGGTAAGTGTTCAGACAATATACATGTGAAATTCACATAAGAGCTGGGGGGAACATGTGGAGGAACGTGAGATCACCATACGCGTTTCGAACAGAGAATGTTCTTAATCTTGTTGTCAATTTCCCACATAACATAAAACTGCATATTTACCCTGAATTATTTTTTTGAACATAAAATCTGCTGCATTTATCTGTCCATGCAAAGTAAATGTGATTTCATGAAAACTCATGCCTACTGTGTGCTGAAATACATTGTTAACTGTGTGATTTTTGGGGTGTTTTTTTTCCCCATCGGGAAGGTTGGAAAATTCTCATGTACACACATTGACGAAATTGTTGGTACCCTTCTGTTAAAGGAACACCTACAAAGGCCACTGAAACAACTTGAAACTGACAAAAGTCAGTTGGATATAAACTAATGAAATTCAGAACTTGCTTTTGAATTGTGGTTCAACAATTTAAAAACAAAGAAACTAATCAAAATGACTTGGACAAAAATGATGGTGCCCTTAGCTTTATATTTCGTTGCGCAACCTTTTGAGATTTCTGCACCTGTCCACAGCTCTCTGAGGTGTGATGGGTATCTTCTGTAGACCACATGTATGAAACCTCATTCACATCTGCATAAAAAAAATCACTCTGGTGTTGATCCTGAAAAGTAGTGTCACGCGAATGTCATGTGAGTGTGTGAGCAGGTTGCCGGATGCAGTGACGGGCAGGAGGCAGAGCAAGGGTTAACAGTATTTAATAAACAGGGAATACACCATGCAGGGAGGCAATTAGTTAATCAAGGGGTTAAACAATATAAACGGCAAAAGGATATGGTGAGTTGAAGAACAACGGTACAGATCACAGCGGTTCCGATTAAAGTCACTAGTTCCTAAGTTCATGAAGATAGTCTTTGCCTGATGAAGAGACCTGCGTAGTCTCGAAAGCTTGCAATTTGTTACCATCTTTTCAGTTAGCCATTAAAAGGTATCAACCACTGAGGACTCTCAAGTCTAAATATTTTTTTAAGTTCATGAAGTGAATAACGCCGACAACGACTGGCACGGTGTCTTTTCCAATGGGGTCCGGTAAACAACAGTACCCTGTCTTCTGGTGACAGCGGTCGGTCTCCGGTAACTTCCGCTGCCCCTTGTCCATATGATGAAGTAGCTGACAAGGGTAAGGGCCACAGTCGTGTATGAGCCCAACGTGGCTTGGCAACTATATTCTGGCAAAGTCAGGGCGTAAGTCTCTGGGTAAATATTTGCTGATGTCACGGTGTAGATAACTGTCATACACCCGGTCTCTTTCAGGCGGCACACGTACGGTACTCACGGACACTTAGCGTACGGCACCTTTCTCATTGGTAGTCAATGGCACACTGCATCTTCTCTCTGTAGTCACCAAGCACACTGCACGACTTTCTCTCGGGTTCCCGCTGTTGACGGTGGGGATGCTGCAAGGACGCTCGCCTGCATAATGCTGATGCTCCTTGGACGGAGCACTCCTCTCTCTGGCTGCTGCTGAACACCCGGCTTCACTCTCTCAGTGGACTTCTGCGGCACTCTCGGCTTCTCTCCTGGCAGCGGTCCCTCTGTAGACTGTGGGGCCCTGCCACAGCAGCGGTACTCTGGGTGTGGGAAGGGGAAGCAGAGTGCGCTGCTCACCGCTCTGCGTTCACACCAAACTCTCTTGCTGTGCACGCTTTTCCTTTTTATGCCCCAGCTGCTGCACGCGCTTTTCTCCTTTTACTCCCCTCACTCCTGAGACAGTAGGAAGGTCCGCCTCACTAGTGCTTCCCCAAGGCAATAGGGGAAGGTCCAGCTCACTAGGGCTTCCCCCCGGGAACAGGGGATGCAGCCTTTTCAGTTCCAGACCCCACATGCAGGTACCCCCGGTCCGGTCGTGCCTCCTACAAGTGTGTGTTTCTTTCTCACCTAGCATCTGTATGACATCTGTATGCAGGCCCAGTCTGGTAATCTGCCAAGGTGGGCAGATGCCTGGTAGGCTGGCGTCTCTGAACAACAAAGTGTGCCACCAACCCTTTAAAACTTCTTAATATGGGCCCTGTGTGCATGCTTTCTTCCTTGCATGCGCTGACAAATGCCGAGTCGGCCCACGTCAGTGTGTGCATGTGGCTGCGGCCCTCATTAGTGCATGCACATGGCTGTGGCCACCACGGTGTGCACATAGGACACCTCTTTCTGTCTGGTGCTGGCCAGTACCAACGTCAGAGAACATTATGCTTTACTGCTCTACTCACCCATCCCAGGGATCCGCTCCTCAGCACGTACAACGCTGGACCCGCTTCACCTCTTCATCCTCCCTCCATCTCAAAGATTTTGGTGAGTCCCAAGATGGAAACTTTAATTTTATGTATAAACAGCAGCTGCAGTTTTACCTATATAATGAATATACAGTTGGTACGGAAAGTATTCCGACCCCTTTACATTTCTTTCACTCTTTGTTTCATTGCAGCCATTTGGTAATTTCAAAAAAGTTCATTTTTGTTCTCATTAATGTACACTCTGAACCCCATCTTGACTGAAAAAAACAGAAATGTAGAAATTTTTGCAAATATATTAAAAAAGAAAACCTGAAATATCACATGATCATAAGTATTCAGACCCCTTGCTCAGTATTGAGTAGAAGCACCCTTTTGAGCTAGTACAGCCATGAGTCTTCTTGGGAATGATGCAACAAGTTTTTCACACCTGGATTTGGGGATCCTCTGCCATTCTTCCTTGCAGATCCTCTCCAGTTTCGTCAGGTTGGATGGTGAACGTTGGTCGACAGCCATTTTCAGGTCTCTCCAGAGATGCTCAATTGTGTTTAGGTCAGGGCTCTAGCTGGGCCAGTCAAGATTGGTCACAGATTTGTTCTGATGCCACTCTTTTGTTATTTTAGCTGTGTACTTAGGGTCATTGTCGTGTTGGAAGGTGGACTTTCAGCCAAGTCTGAGGTCCAGAGCAATCTGGAAGAGGTTTTCATCAGGATATCTCTGTACTTGGCAGCATTCATGTTTCCTTCAATTGCAACCAGTTGTCCTGTCCCTGCAGCTGAAAAACACCCCCATTGTATGATGCTGCCACCACCATGTTTCACTGTTGGGATTGTATTGAGCAAGTGATGAGCAGTGCCTGGTTTTCTCCACACATACCACTTAGAATTATCACCAAAAAGTTCTATCTTCATCTCATCAGACCAGAGAATCTTATTTCTCACAGTCTGGAAGTCATTCATGTGTTTTTTTAGCAAACTCTATGCGGGTTTTCATATGTCTTGCACAGAGGAGAGGCTTCCATCGGGCAACTCTGCCATAAAGGCCTGACTGTTGGAGGGCTGCAGTGATAGTTGACTTTGTGGAACTTCCTCCCTTCTCCCTACTGCATCTATGGAGCTCAGCCACAGTGATCTTGGGGTTCTTTTTTACCTCTGTCACCAAGGCTCTTCTTCCACAATTGCTCGGTTTGGCTGGATGGCCATGTCTAGGAAGACTTCTAGTGGTCCCAAACTTCTTCCATTTAATAATTATGGAGGCCACTGTGCTCTTAGGGTATGTTTCCACGTGGCGTATTACATCCGGATTAGCTGCGTCCAGATGTTACAGCATAGTGGAGGGGATTTGCAGAAATCCGTCTCCACTATGCGTAGTAAAACGCGGGTGGCACACCCACAAAACTAGACATGCGGCGCGTCTTTTTAGAATGCAGCATGTCTGTTTACCTTTCGGAGACACTCAGTCTCCGCAAGGTAAATAACCCGGTCTATGTACGTGACGCGGTGATTCAATGAACACATCCAGAATCACCGCGCGTACAGAAGGGGGCTGGGCTTTGGGCGGAGCGGGCTTTCCGCTCTGTCCAAATTGCAGACATTCCGGAACGTGGAAACATACCCTTAGGAACCTTGAGTACTGCAGAAATTGTTTTGTAACCTTGTCCAGATCTATGCCTTGCCACAATTCTGTCTCTGAGCTCCTTGGCCAGTTCCTTTGACTTCATGATTCTCATTTGGTCTGACATGCACTGTGAGGTGTGAGGTCTTACTTCAAATAGATTGTGCTAAAATTGTTTCTATGGCAAATCAGAAGGCCAGATTTCAATGTAAAAATCGATATACCTAATATTGTAATGCAGCTACGAGGCCCAATTAGCTACTCCAACCAAATAGTTTGTGCTAAAATGGTGTTTCAGTGGCAAATTAGAAGGCCAGATTTCTACTAAAAAATTGTTAATCCTAATATAGTGGTGCAGCCATGAGGCCCAATTACCTACTCCAAATTGTTTGTGCTAAAACTGTGTTTCAGTGGCAAATCAGTAGGCCAGATTTCCACTTAAAATTCATTAGGACTAATATTGGGTTGCCATTGCAAACTGACAATGACAACCACAAACCTCTGGTTGTCATGCCAACCCATCAGTGCCCCGCAATCATGTGACAGGGTTACCGATGGGCAGAACCACTGATGAGCTTCCTATAAGCGCAAGTTAAATGTCGCTGTCAGAGATTGACAGTAGCATTTAACTAGTTATCAGCCGCGGGTGGATCACGATTCCACCCTCTGCTGTTGCTGGCACATATCAGCTTTATGGATCAGATGTCATGTACCCAGAAAGGTGTGGGGGAATGCGACATATGCGTATTATTACGCCACATGTTGGAAAGGGGTTAATAGCCCCCTTAGGAGATTTGAAGCTATCTTATCGCTTGTTCTATACATAGCAGTGCTTCTCCTAGGAAAGCAGGCCGTGGGCCTCGGCTGTCATGACAACCTATTAGTGCCCAACGATCACATCACGGAGATTAGAATGACGCACTCCTCTGTTGTTATGTGTTAAATCCCGCTATAAGAGATTGACAACGTGATATAACAGGTTAACAGCCATGGGAGGAGCACTAGTCCACCCTTTGCTGTTAAAGGCAAAAGATGTCTGATTAAATCAGCTGTCATGTGACGGGAAAGATGTGGGCTCAGCTTGTGAGCCCGCATCAAAGTTAGGGACAGTAAATATACATCATATGTCGTGAAAGGGTTAAAGGTAACTGGATAGCTTTCGTATGTCACACAAACTGGTCCCATGTCTTTTCCAACTCTTTATATTGCTTCCAATAAGCCCCTTTCTTTTGTTTTCTGTCTGTTTAATCAATTTCTATAAAATAATGTATTTAATTTGGTCAGGGATATGCAAATTAGTGGGTGACTAGTCAAGGGGGCAATTTACTCAACAGGTCTAATCATCCCACTAATGTTATCATCACTGGTGTTTCCCTGGAATGCGTAGTGGTCATTGTCAAGAAGGCAGTGATTTGCCAAGAGAAGGTGGATACATGGCTCTTGCAAATCATGTTACTCATACTCATATGGGTGTGAAAACATGATTTATCTGATGTTTATTCCAGGAGAGGTAAATGCTCCCTCAACTAGTCGCCCACTGATTTGCATACCACTGGCCAAATTAAATATATGATTTTATGGAAATCAATCTAGCAGAAAAAAAAGGAAGGGTCTTGTTTGAATAAGTATAAACTTTAGTATACTGTATATTGTACAGGTAATTTACTGATCACTAGTGATGTTATACTCAGGAACTCTCTAAATAATATGAAGTGTACATATACAGGTACATAAAATGATCACTGGTGACCTTTTACACAGGAGCTCTGTAGATAGTATGTAGTGTATAGTGTAAGTGAACAGGTAAGTCCAGTAGCTTGTCAGTGAAATCTCCAGTTAAAGTAATTCTTCTTTACTTTTCTTCTTTGTCCAGCTCAGACCTCCATGACTTCTTCCAGTCATGACTCCTCTCTGCAGAATGAAACATTCAGACATCTATAGCTGATCACTTCTAGAGCACCTTCTCAACTATCTCCCCACTTTTACATTACACCAGATGAAAACAAATTGTGTCATATTGCCACCCTAATTGCCTGCACACTAAAAATAAAATATATTACTGTACCGATGTCGTTTGGAACCCTCTTACAGTAGAAAAGTTTCCCACCCTGCGTCCCCCATGTAATATTAGTTTTAATAGTAAAATTCCTCTTTGTGTCCCAATAAAAACAGCAATAATTTCCATCTTTGTGCTCAAATTCGCCAGTAATGCCTCTCTTGCCAGTGATCCTCACGCAGTAACGGCATCCACCTTTTATGCCTTTATACAGTTGGAACAAATAAAATTGTGAACGAACACATTTAAAATATGCATTGTTAATGTATAAGGCCACAATGTGAGCATTGCTAATGTATAGGGTCACAATGGAGGCATTTTTAATGTATTGGGCCACAAGGTGGGAATTCTTAATGTAAGGAACAATGTTAATGTGGCACCATACATTAATAATGTCCTCCCATATAGTATAACATCCCCCACTCTGGCCCCAATATAGCAATAATATCACACTCTCTGCCCCTATACAGTGTAATATCATATTCTGTGGACTCTATACATTATAAGATCCTCCACTTTGGTTCTCATACAGAATAATAGAAAAATAAATTAGTTCCAGCTCCCGGATAAAATTGAATATACTTTGTTTGAAAATGCTAAAATATCATGGCACTAGGGTTTGTACAAATGGACAAAAATGTGAAAGAAAAAGCAACGCGTTTCAACCGCGATTGCAGTCTTTATTCCAGCTTACATGTTTATTTTACATGTTTCCGCATACAGTATACTGTCCCAGCTTTATGGTCGAAAACAGTATAATTCCCCCCTCTTGAACCCCCATGAAGTGTAATGTCCTCCTCTTTGGATATATGTGGTATAATGTCCCCTATACAGTTTAATGTCACCTCTTGCCCCAACAATAGCAGCCTTGTTAATGTATGAGGCCACAATGGTGGCATTGTTAATGTATGGGGACACAATGGTGGCATTGTTAATGTATTGGGCCACAAAGGTGGCATTGTTACAGCGTGGAATCACAATGGGGGCATTGTTAAATGAGTTGTCTTGGTATAGTACAGCATAAACACTGTCAGGACTTTTCAGTTCCAGTGGAGAGATTAGGTGGTCATTTGACCATAAGTACGAAATATGAATACTTCCAGTTACATTCTGGTTAGACATGTGCTCAGTTCTCTTGTATTGAGTGAAACTGCACATGTCTAGTCAGAAGGTGGCTTTAGGTAATACATATTGCATGCTTGCGGTCACGTGACTGCTCGCTCTCACTGCCGCTACCAGAGAATCACATAGAGTGACTGTAGATTTTCATGCCAAACCTGGATAACTCTTTTAATGTATGGGGCAACAATGGGGTGATGTTAATGTGGTACCATACATTAAAAAGATCCTCCATATAGTATAATATCCTGCATTTTTGCCCCAATATAGTAATAATATCCCACTCTGTGGTCCCTATAGAGTATAATAGCCTCCTCTGTTGCCCCAATACAGTATACTGTCCCTGCCTCTGTGGCCTCATACAGTAATCATGTTCCTTTTTGGGCCCCTGGGAAGTATATTGTCCCCAACTTTGCAACTACAGTATGTGGTATAATCTCCCTCTCTTTGACTCCTATATGACATAATGTTCCCCACTATAATTCCTATTCAATAATATGTCCCACTCTCAGACTCTCATATAATACAATTTCTCCCTCTCTGGTCCCAATGTAGTATAATTTCCCCATCTCTAGCTTTCTTTTAGTATAATGTCACCCTCTCTAGTTCCCATTTAGTGTAATGTCCCCTACCTAGCCACATGTCATTTATTGTTGCCCACACTAACCCACATACTGTATAATGACCCCTCTCTGGCCCCCATGTAATAAAATGTCCCCCTTTGTGGCCACCTCTTGTGCTTCATGTAGTATAATGCACCCTTTTCTTGCCCTCATAATATACCCATCTCTGACCTCCATATTGTATAATGTCCCCTTCTCTGGCCCCCATTTAGTATAATGTCCCCCTCTCTGGCCCCTATGTATTATAATGTTTCCATCTCTGGCTCCCATGAAGTATAATAGCCTCCTCTCTGGTCCTCATGTAGTATTATGTCACTCTCTCTGGCCTCCATATACCGTAGTATAATGTTCCCCTCTCTGGCCCTATATAATATATTGTCCCCCTCTCTGGTTCCCATTAAGTATAATGTCCTCCTCTCTGCACCAAAATTCCCCTGTCCCCCATAGGCCAGTCTGAGCCTGGAAATTGGTACTCCTGTGAAGCCTAGCCATAGGCTTTATAGTGAGCCATGATTTTTGCTATATACAGAAAATAACTGTTTGGCAGAACAATCAGACGATCGAAGGTTCAGGTCCACTAAGGCGACTGAAAAATTGTAAAAACAAAAAGCTTTTAAAAATCTTAGAAAACAAAATAAATAAAATTTTAAATTACCTGTTGTTAGGAGTCGAGTTCCCGCTTCTGCACAAGGGGAATCTCAAACAATCCCTGCTGCAGTCTCCCATCTGTCTCAGGCCTCAGTGGACTCTGCTCAGCAGAGACGTCGGTCCCAGCATCTCGCCCAGTCTAACATTGTGCAGAGGATTACTGCTGCCTCTCCAGGTTCTACTATTGTAGCCAGTACTGGTCAGCGGCGTTTCCCCTTCTGAGCATGCCCAGGGTAAGATCTCTCATTGGAGAACAGGGGTTACATGCTCAGGTACTGTAGCAGCTCCTATTGGTCCGCCAGGAAGGTCCTGAAACTACATGTGTTCTGGAACAGTTTCTCATTGGTTCTTTTCTGGCAGGTCCTGTAGTTGCTACTATAAAAGGGTTGCAAGGCCCTGTGGCCATGTGTTAGTATCATAGAATCATAGAATCATAGAATCATAGAATGGTAGAGTTGGAAGGGACCTCCTGGGCCTTCTGGTCCAACCCCCTGCTCAAAGCAGGATTCTCTAAATCATCCCAGACAGATGTCTATCCAGCCTCTGTTTGAAGACTTCCATTGAAGGAGAACTCACCACCTCTTGTGGCAGCCTGTTCCACTCATTGATCACCCTAACTGTCAAAAAGTTTTTTCTAATATCTAATCTGTGTCTCCTCCCATTCAGTTGCATCCCATTGCTTCTAGTCTTTCCTTGTGCAAATGAGAATAAAGATGATCCTTCTACAATGTGACAGCCCTTGAGATATTTGTAGACAGCTATTAAGTCTCCTCTCAGTCTTCTTTTTTGCAAGCTAAACATTCCCAAATCCTGCAACCGTTCCTCATAGGACATGGTTTGCAGACCGGTCACCATTCTGGTGGCTCTTCTCTGAACTTGCTCCAGTTTGTTGATGTCTTTTTTAAAATGTGGTGCCCAAAACTGGACACAGTATTCCAGATGAGGTCTGACCAAAGAGGAGTAGAGGGCAATAATGACCTCACGTGATCTAGACTGTATGCTTCTGTTGATACATCCTAGAATTGCATTTGCCTTTTTTGCTGCTGCATCACACTGTTGACTCATGTTAAGTCTGTGATCAATTAGTATCAATTGCATTATGTGCTTTGAGCCAGTGTAATCATGCACGCATGTGGTTAGGGCTCGTCTGAAATAAGCCCCTAGAATACCGGCACCTCCGGTGAGGAGATTTGTATGCACGTGTTCAGGGCCTGGCTGAAATAAAGCCCTAGAATACAGTCTTCCCCGGTGAGGAGTTGCTTGTTTGCGTTGCTGAATGCATGATCATGGACTGCTATCCGCACAGCAGTTATCTGTGTATCCCTGTGGTGTTAACAGGACACAGTCTCTATTTCTGCGTCTCTACCTCAGCGACTTACCATGTAACAGAGTTTGCTTATACTGCCATATAGTGCTACAGCATCTATGTCTGCGACTTTGTGAAGTAACAGAGTTCACTTATACCGCCATCTTACTAGTAACAGGCTCTGCCTGCACGGTGGACCCCGGGCTGCAAACGCACCTATTATTTACATTTATTTTGTGCGTTCTGCCAGCCCTAACACCTGTACCCACCATTTCCACATTATTTCACATTAAAGGCATAAAAAATAACATATTTGGTCTGCAAAAGTCTGATCTTTCAAAATATATTATTGAACCTGTTCATTAGGAAAAAGATATTACAGAATGTACAGTATGTCTTTCAGTCCCTTAGCTCTTCCCAAAAATTCAATGAAAAGTTAGCAAAAAATTGTATGTACTCCAAAAATGTAATAATAAAAATGTTAGCTTGCCACACAAAAGCTAAGTTCTTCCCACATAGCAAATTTTTTTCTAGTTTTTTGTACATTCAAATAAAAAAAACTATACATGCTTGGTATAGCTGAAATTGCACTGACATTTAAAAGCACGGTGCCAGGTCATTCTGATCACACACAATGAATGAAGTCAAAGCAAAACACAGAAAAAAGCAGAATTGTGACTATGATTATGATGTGTCATCATTTGGATAGAGAGATTATTTTCTATATTGGATCTGGATGTGTGAACACATGAAAATTCACAGAAACATATCCTCCTCACGACTAGGCACTTGAATTATTTGGGGGGAACATTTGAAATGTTTCAGATATGATAGATGTGGAGACACGGAAGTCAGCGGGTGCTCTAGTTCTAGTTAACCAAAACCACATGGAGCAGGGATCATCCCATCTAATGCCCACTCTCCTTTCACCGTGGGCATAACACTACTCAAACAACACAATGTGATGGTAAAACAGTGTGGCAACAATGTATTGAACCACCAACAAAACCATCACATATTGAACAGTCCCAGCAAAATACCCAAGATGATGCGAAATTACAGAGTCTCACCCTTCCGCTGTCGCATCGGGATAAGAGCAGACATGCCTTCAGATCTGCCAAGGCCGACTACCCCCCTACTGGTGGCATGCACAGAGAGGAGGTAATGACAAGCTTAGCAAGCTGACAGTTCATGGAGATACAAGACCAGGTCACAACCTTGCTTCTCCGAACATCTCCATTGAGCCAGGTGACCGGTGGGTCCCCATCCAGGCTCTCCCAGACATATCCATGGGGTTCAAGTGACTGGTGTTTCCAAATACTGACTACCACAAACATATTCATGGGTTCAGTGATGGTCAATTGAACAGATCTGTGTATTCTTTCAGACAGGGCCTCTGTCGCCTAAGCTGGCATTCTGTAAAATGTCAAATCTGTGGCCCTCATGATGGAGCCATGATCTGGCAGTTGTCCTGTAGAATGTTCCTGCCTGTGGATTTGTAAAGAGTCTCTGGTTCTTTGGATCTCTGGATCTCTTGGATTTCTGGATGTATATTGCTACAGAGGCATATCCTTTTTATAGTTCACAACTGTTCATTAAGCCATTATTCACAGGTCAAGAGGAAGGAGTGATGAGATTAACTCAGATTGTTTGATTATTTAATTTATCCTTCAGTGTTTGCAAGTCAACAAACTGCATGGCCTGGTATAATGTGCAATCAACATATCAGCAAACATCATTGTTCAGTGACCCTGCATTCCTGTTTTGCAAAGATACCAGTACAATAAACTGTAGGAGCTTATATAAGAGGAAAATAACAATCTTTCATCAATTTACAAATATCAATTTAACTTACAAAAAGAGTCAACACTTCAGACCAACCGAAGAAAGAAACACATCAACTCAAAAGTCAACATATAGATAACATTCTATGACTACTAGCTTGCAGAAAATAGATGTCTGGATAATTAAGATAAAATGCTGTGTTGTCACAATAAAAATGCCAAAGATGGTTAGACTGGGTGTCGCTATCCCGGGCTCACAATTATACATTTCTGCACACCGGCTGCAGAATCCACCTTTTTAGATGCTCCCATGAGTCAAGACATAGCTTTCTGTTCCAAAATCTTCCACACTAGGTTGGCATCTCACTATCCACCACTGTGTCAAGGAGACACTGTCCAGGCCACAGTAGTCTTAGGACTACCAGTAGCTCTGCTTCCATTGTTCCCATCTATACTCCCATTTGGGCCTCTTCCATCTTCACCCTAAGCTATAATCACTTAAAGTGTAATGCTTCTGCCACATTTTTGGATTCCTGTTCTGGTAGAATTTGTTGTCCAATTGGCTGATGCTCAGCGTGCTGTAACTACAGGCACTCTGGTGTACTAGGCCTCTACAGCCCCTTATATTTCTACAGTTTCTCCCTCAACTAATTGCTAACCCTTTTTTTCCAAAAATCCTTTCAGTGAGCATGAGTTTTCATAATCTAAAAAAGTAAAGAGCACATGCATTTTAAATAAAAGCTTGCTTCTTCTTTATTAGAAATCCTTTAAAAGGGTATAAAAAGTATATTCAATATTGGCCATAGACTGACACATTTATGGCTTGCACAGCAGTCTGACTATGGCCCTGTGTACACCAGAAACGCGTCAGTCTGTGGCCAATGGTGAATATTACTTTTATTCCCTTTTAATCAAAGTGAATGTGCTGTTTACTTTTTTTTAATTATACTAAGTGTAGACGGTTTTCAACAGAAGTAGCACCCACAATTATAAGGGATTTTATACATGGGCTATGCCAATGATGTGGTAAGCCTTTTCAAGACTACATAAGTTTTCACAGTACACTTTATTAAGCAATGCTGAAATTGAAAATCACATACATTAACCCCTTTACAACCAATGACATATAGGTATGTCATCGGTTGTGTCCCTGCCTTTTACACAGGCTCCAGTGTAGAGCCCAGCTGCGTTTGGAATCTCATTTCCCAGAGGGATGCACTGAAGGTAACAACCACAAGAGACCTGATATTCATTCACACATCTTCACCAATCCCTAGAGCCACCAGAGGGAGCCTTTTCAGAGTATATAAGGATGGTGAAGCCACAGAGAGCAGATTAGTTCTCACAGACAGTCTAGTCTGAGGGCTGCAGCCTGCAGTGACAGCTCAGAATAGTTCGGAACGAGTTCAGTTTAGTTGGTGATTCTACACAGAAGTGAGAAGTTGTTAGTTCTCTTAGAGAGTGGAGAGTTAGCTCTAGGGGCGAGCACAGATCAGTGAGTCTGCAAAGCCAGGTGCAGGTCAGATGGTGAATCCTGATAGCCGCTTCAGACAGAGCTTAGAAAGAAAGAGAGAAAGAGAACAGCAGTTATTGAAAGAACCTGAAGTCTGCAGCTTTGAGCTTAGTTCAACGTGTGGAGGCTAGTACCAGTGGAAAGATAGCCACTCCAGCCTAGTCAGAACTGAGTCAACTGAGTGCAGTTCAGTGAGCAAGCGTGCCGACGCTTTGAGAGCGGTGAAGAAAGGAGAAGAATCAGCCATCTATTGCTAGTGTGCGTATGTTAAAAGTCGGAGTAGGACGAAAGGCGAGTGGAAGAGAAGAAGAGAGTAACGGAGGTTGAAACAGCATTGATAGCTTACCTCTACTCTGAATACCGGACACCGGGTCTGAGCTTGCTAGAATCTACACGTCTAGTAGGAGATTCCGGAGACCCTGCGGGACTTCAAGTCACAGGGGCCCACAAGTGTTGATACGTAACCGGGGTCAGGAAGACAGGAGTCTGGTCGGCCAACCATTAGAGACAGTGCTCTTTCCAAGAGAAGGCCCCACCACAAAGTCAGCCGGGCATGTAAAGTTGAAGACAGAGTTAGGCCTCGTTTCATACAGGTCAGAGACTCACACTATAGGAGTAAGGAGGCCCTACACCTACTCAGTGGGAAGAACTGGATGTGCATCCTTCACCCTGCCAGCACCCTGGGACGTGCCTGCAACACCATCAGTAAAGGTACAGAAAGAGACTTTCGTGTGTGTGTCTGCTTTATTACTCCTGCGGCTGAACTCCCCTTCTCCGTCCTGCACCCCAGCATCCCGTTACCCTGAAGGACCCCAGCCTTGCCTGTGGAAGGCTTAACACCTTGCTGCCCAACACCATCCCTTTAGCGGACCTATACAGCAGCGCTGGTCACCCTGACCAGGAACCACAGGTGGCGTCACGAATTTCTACAAACCTTATAATCCCCTGTAAATATCTCCCTTTTCAGTGAGCGCCCAGGGCCACGGACCGAGCTGTGTCGCCGTGACATCCCCCATAGAAGTGAACGGGCTCGGTGCCGAGTACCCCACGGCCCTGGCGGGCAACTCACCAGCGCTGAGCCCGCATCTTTCCTAAGACATGATAGCTTATCTAATCAGCTGTCATATGCAATCTAATAGCCACAGGTGAATGTGTGATCCAGCTGCAGATGTTAACAAGTTAAATGCCACTGTCAGTCTCTGACAGCGGCATGTAACACACGCTGGCCAAAGCGCGTCACAAAACCCACCTATCTGTGCCCCGTCACATGATCACGGGGTGCCGATGGGTTGTCATGACAGCCAAGTGTCTATAGAAGATCCCCATGTCTGTCATTGTGAACACCTTCCAGAGATCATGATTTATGCTACACATAGCAAGGCCGAAGCCCTGCTCTGTGTAGCACAGGCGATCGGATGTTTCCAGCTTCAAGTCTCCTAAGGGCACTATTGAAGCCAGTAAAAAGTAAAAAAAAAAGTTTTTAAAAATATTAATATAATAAAAAAAACAACACAAAAGTTCAAATCACCCCCTCTTTTTGCCCCAGTCAAAATAAAACAATAAAAAATACACATAGTTGGTATAACTGAATTCAGAAATGTCCAATATATTAAAATGTACAGTAAATTAATCCAATCAGTAAACGTAATGAGAAAAAAAAATTGAAATGCCAGAATTACATTTTTTTTTGGCCTCTGCAACATTGCGATAAAATGCTATAACAGGTGATCAAAACATCCTATCTACCCCAAAATGATATCAGTAAAAGTGTTAGCTTGCGCACTAAAAAGGAGTCCTCACTCAGCCCCATATCCCTAAAAATGGAGACGTTACGGGTTTTGGAATATGGCAACATTTTTTTTTATCACAAACTTTGGATTTTTTTTATCATTTAAGTAAAAAGTAAAATAACAAAAAACCTTCACATGTTTGGTGTCTACTTACTCATACTGACCTGGAGAATTATATTGCAAGACAGTTTTAGCATTTGGTGAACATGGTAAATAAAAAAAAATAAAAAAATGTGGAATTGCACTTTTTTTGCAATGTCACCACAATTCGAATTTTTTTCCAGGTTTTCCAGTATGCAATATGGTAAAATAAATGGTGTCTTTCAAAGTACAACTCGTCCAGCAAAAAAAAGCCCTCATATGGCCATATTGATGGAAAAATAAAAAAAGTTAAGGCTGTGGGAAGAAGTGGAGGAAAAAATAAAAACGAAAAATGGAAAATTGAGGGTGAAGGGGTTTATTATAAAATTTTCTGCGAATGATGATTGTCCTTCCATTATTACATACCATGTATACTCATGTATAAGCCGACCCGAGTAAAGGTTGAGGCACCTAATTTTGCCACGAAAAACTTATTGACTCGAGTATAAGCCGGGTATGCATTGTCCCCTTATCCCTATCCTGATATGCATGGTTCCTCATTCCCATCCTGGTATGCATGGCTCCTTTTTCCCATCCTTGTCTACATTGCTCCTTATTCCCATCCTTGTCTGCATGGCTCCTTATTCCCATCCCTGTCTGCATGGCTCCTTATCCCCATCCTTGTCTGCATGGCTCCTTATTCCCATCCTTGTTTGCATGGCTCCTTATTCCCATCCTTGTATGCATGCCTCCTTATTCCCATCCTTGTCTGCATGGGTCCTTATTCCCTTCCTTGTCTGCATGGCTCCTTATCCCCATCCTTGTCTGCATGGCTCCTTATTCCCATCCTTGTCTGCATGGCTCCAATGGAGAGAGGTGAATATTCATTCCCTTAATAAGTGGGCACACATGATAGCCCGGCAGCTCCTGGAAGCCGGCGGCTGCCACTGTAACTGTGCACGTTATAAGAGAAATGACTATTCATTGCCAGTGCAGTGAATATTCATTTATCTTTAGCAGCGGGCACAGGCTTTAGCTGCAGCTGCTGGCTCCTGCCTGGTGTAACCTGCTGCTCCACCGCTCCCCCTCTCACGCCATCTTCTGGGACAATGACTTGTGTATAAGCCAAGGGGGGCCTTTTTAACACAAAAAAAGTGCTGAAAAACTCAGCTTATACACGAGTATATATGGTATATAAAGCGATTGCAAAGTGATTCTGCAGTGATTTCCAACTAAAAAAAAGATCCTTTTTTCCTATGTGTTGTATTTAAGGATGGTGAGTGAGTAACACACATAGACTGTATACCATTGTACATGAAAATATTCGTGATACAGAGATATGTTCACTATTTTACATGAAATTTTGTACAATTGGCGAATACTGAAATGCTTATGATATATTAGAGAAGACAATGTCTGTGTTTTAATGGATGTAAAATCTTGGTCTGTTATATAATTCTATAAATATAATTAACCTTGTTTATACAGCTCTGTTATTCATTGGGGCTGATTATATCGAATTCTGATTCCTTTAAACATGTGTTGATGGTCTGTGTTTTACTTCACTGATATATAAAAAAGAAAAGATAATGTAAAAATGATGTTATATTAAGAGTTAAAGAGTTTTGATATCTAGACTGATGAGCCACATCCTGTTGGCGTACGAATTAACTGTTAAAATAACTAAAAAACCATCCTCAATCATGTAGTCAGAAATGAGGAAATTCCCAGTTACAGGTTCATTTAGTCTCATTAATCAGAAATATCAGCAGAAATATGACATATCGGAAGCAGACAAGTTGCTTCTTTAAATCAACATGGAAATAGATAAGTGATTCAGTATACATAAACTAATGGTGATAATGCACTATGTACGTTATTAAAACAACTTAGCAAAATTAAACTATACGTATTTGGTAAACGTAATAAAAAAAGGCCAAATTCATCCTTAAAAGGGTTGTCCCACAAACAATGTACATTTTAATCAATAGATCTTGGAATTATAATAAGTTCCTTGATTGAATGTTAACAAAAAATGTTGTTTTCTGAGATAATCTTATAAATATGCCCTGCTATATACTATTTTTTTACTTCTGTGACCATGCAAAGCTTCTGTAGTTCACGGTTGACTCATACAACAGATCCTAGCTGGAGGAGGGGGGAATCATAAAACATAAGACAATTGTGTTAAGTGAGTATACCGATGAAAATTGAGGTGCTTACAGCTTCTGCTTTCTGATGTAACACATTTCCCTTCCTGAGGTAAAACATTTCTCTGCCTGATGGGACACAGAAGTGAGCATTTCTACCACATCTCCAGCCCTCTCAGCTCATCATAAATCAAGTCAGTGATGTAGATGCTGCAGTTGCTGCTGATCTTATATGCCACTGTCTTCGTTTAGGATGATTTCAGAGAGATGGAAACATGGCAGAAATACTCACTGCTGTGATAAAACAGGCAAGGAAATGTGTTTCCTCTGAAAGTAGCTGGTGTGATCCCCTGCTGTTTATATTTACTTATCATAAGTGACTTATACAGGTCCTTCTCAAAAAATTAGCATATAGTGCTAAATTTCATTATTTTCCATAATGTAATAATTAAAATTAAACTTTCATATATTTTAGATTCATTACACACCAACTGAAATTTTTCAGGTCTTTTATTGTTTTAATACTGATGATTTTGGCATACAGCTCATGAAAACCCAAAAATCCTGTCTCAAAAAATTAGCATATTTCATCCGTCCAATAAAATAAAAGTGTTTAAAACAAAATAAAAAAAACATCAAATAATAATGTTCAGTTATGCACTCAATACTTGGTCGGGAATCCTTTTGCAGAAATGACTGCTTCAATGCGGCGTGGCATGGAGGCAATCAGCCTGTGGCACTGCTGAGGTGTTATGGAGGCCCAGGATGCTTCGATAGCGGCCTTAAGCTCATCCAGAGTGTTGGGTCTTGCGTCTCTCAACTTTCTCTTCACAATATCCCACAGATTCTCTATGGGGTTCAGGTCAGGAGAGTTGGCAGGCCAATTGAGCACAGTAATACCATGGTCAGTAAACCATTTACCAGTGGTTTTGGCACTGTGAGCAGGTGCCAGGTCATGCTGAAAAATGAAATCTTCATCTCCATAAAGCATTTCAGCCGATGGAAGCATGAAGTGCTCCAAAATCTCCTGATAGCTAGCTGCATTGACCCTGCCCTTGATGAAACACAGTTGACCAACACCAGCAGCTGACATGGCACCCCACACCATCACTGACTGTGGGTACTTGACACTGGACTTCAGGCATTTTGGCATTTCCTTCTCCCCAGTCTTCCTCCAGACTCTGGCACCTTGATTTCCGAATGACATGCAAAATTTGCTTTCATCAGAAAAAAGTACTTGGGACCACTTAGCAACAGTCCAGTGCTGCTTCTCTGTTTCTGGTTCAAAAGTGGCTTTACCTGGGGAATGCGGCACTTGTAGCCCATTTCCTGCACACGCCTGTGCACGGTGGCTCTGGATGTTTCTACTCCAGACTCAGTCCACTGCTTCCGCAGGTCCCCCAAGGTCTGGAATCGGTCCTTCTCCACAGTCTTCCTCAGGGTCCGGTCACCTCTTCTCGTTGTACAGCGTTTTCTGCCACATTGTTTCCTTCCAACAGACTTCCCATTGAGGTGCCTTGACACAGCACTCTGGGAACAGCCTATTTGTTCAGAAATTTCTTTCTGGGTCTTACCCTCTTGCTTGAGGGTGTCAATGATGGCCTTCTTGACATCAGTCAGGTAGCTAGTCTTACCCATGATGGGGGTTTTGAGTAATGAACCAGGCAGGGAGTTTTTAAAAGCCTCAGGAATCTTTTGCATGTGTTTAGAGTTAATTAGTTGATTCAGAAAATTAGGGTAATAGCTCGTTTAGAGAACCTTTTCTTGATATGCTAATTTTTTGAGACAGGATTTTTGGGTTTTCATGAGCTGTATGCCAAAATCATCAGTATTAAAACAATAAAAGACCTGACAAATTTCAGTTGGTGTGTAATGAATCTAAAATATATGAAAGTTTAATTGTAATCATTACATTATGGAAAATAATGAAATTTAGCACTATATGCTAATTTATTGAGAAGGACCTGTATTTCCTCTTCTGGTCTAGGAGCTGTGGTATGCACCAAACATGAAATGGAGCAGCTCTGCATAGTCATACAGAGCCATTACACAATACATAGCAGGAGCACAGTTATAAGATTATCACAGAACAGGAACATTTTTTAACCCCTTAGTGACAGAGCCAATTTGCAACTTAATGACCGGGCCAATTTTTACAACTCTGACCACTATCACTTTATGAGGTTTTAACTCTGGAACATTTTAACGAATCCCGCTGATTCTGAGATTGCTTTTTTATGACATATTGTACTTCACGTTAGTGGTAAATTTTTTTGATATAATTTGCGTTTATTTATGAAAAAAGCGGAAATATGGCAAAAATTTAG
>VIAB01016529.1:40173-58221 GCA_009801035.1 Oophaga pumilio
CTTTTGGGTATCGGAAAGTATCGCTCAACTCTACTGATGACACTGCTGGACATTTTCAAAATTTAAATGAAAATCAAACATGTCTTGTTTCTGCTGCACTCGGTTTCCATGACTGACCACTGCATCTACATCCACAACGTTGCTCATTTCTTGGTGCTTTTTCAACAAAACTTGAGAATATTATGAAACTCCTGGGTGCAGTATAAGTAAATTACAATTTTTTTGCTGTGCTCTGTCTTGCCATGTTAAATATCATCTGATATGAACCTACTGTATCTTCCACAACCTTACCTTTCTAGCAATGTTTGTTTGTTCCTCATTTATTTTTAAGCCTCTTACACAGCTGTTTCTGTTTTAATTAAGGACTGTATTTCCTCCTACATGTCAAAATGAAAATCATTACAACCTGTTTGGTTTAATTGGTTACTCATACACATGACTGTAACCCTACAAAATCCCTGTGATTGTGCAAGTGTACCTGAAAAAAATGTCTTTCTGCAGTGTTATATAGTGAATAGAAAAATAATAAAAATTGAGAGTCCTCAGTAGTCAATACCTCTTAACTGCTATCTGAAAAAATGGTAACAAATTGCCAGCTTTTGAGACTCAGATATGGTATCTTCATCAGGTATAGTTTAACATAATATGTGAAGAGTCACATATTTATACACAACAGAACATAATGTAGGTACAGTGTAGTAGATTTGACAATTGACATGAAGCAGAACAATCAATATGGCAAGGCGAGAAACAGCTGTGACAGGAAATATTGATGCAGTTTAGAATGTGAACGTTTTATTAGTGTACCTATAAGAAATTATGCAGTTTGGAAGGCAGAGGGTGGTAACAGCAAATATTGATTTGATTTAGGTTTTGTGATGCTAAATCACTTCTCACAGACAAACCGTGAGAGGGGATAGTCAAAGCGGTCAGAAGCCAGGAAAGAATGTCATAACCAGACGGAAGAGACAAAGGTGTAGTCAGGTAACGTCTGAGGTCAAAATACCAGGCGGTGGCAGATCAAACCAGAAGGGGTTAGACATACGGATGGTCAGAACAAGGTCCAAAGTCAGGCAATAAAAGATCAACAAACAGAACACAAGAATGTATGTATGGCAGAGGTCTAGGAGAAACAGCCAAGCTAAGTTTCTTGGCTATCACCTGCGACAATGAATACCTAGAGACAGACAGTGCCTCCCAGTCTCAGGTTGGATGGTCTAGCTGTAAATCAACACACTGACAGCTCAGCACACCCCTCCACTAGACTGGATGACTGAGCTATCAATCAAAGTACTGACGGTTTCAGCAGGCCTGTGTACCAAATTGGTCAACTGAGCTGTCAGTAACTGCATCCCAGACACACTGAGGGTTGAAACCATGACAGTACTCCTTCTTCTATGGGGGCCACAGGACCTTAAGGCTTCCTAGGAAATTTTAGATGGAAGGTATTCACATCTCTATCTTGGACCCAGGATCTCTCCTTTGGTATGTATTCCCTCCAATGGATAAGGTATTGGAGGGAATTTCAGACCCCATGAGAATCCACAACCCTCTGAACCTCATACTCCAAGCCACCATCAACTTAAATAGAAGGAGGCAATGCCGAAATGACAAACTCCTTTAATAGGGATTTATGGAACACCTTGAGGATGCGAAGGGGTGGAGGAAGCTTTAATTTGAATGCCACCAGACTGACCACCTCTAGGATCTCATATGGACCAATAACCTATTGACCGAATTTCGCCAACTGTGTTTTAAGTTTAATGTATCTTAAACACAGGACCCACCGAATGTCTTCTATCAGCTATCCATTTTTGGCGAACCTGAGCAGTCCTAATGTCCTTTTGAACCTCTCTTCAGACATTCCCAAGTCTCTGTACCGCGACCTCCACCCCAGAACATCCAGAAAAATTCCTAGAAAATTAATCAAAGTGGGGATGAAAACGGTGAGGTTCCATTAGACTGATTTACTTGACTGTTAAAAGCAAACTGAGTAAGAGATAAAAACGAAGACCAGTCCTGCTGAGCCACCACAAAGCACCTTAACATTTGTTCCAAATATTGATTTGTACTCTCAGCCTGACCATTGGTTTCAGGGTGGTAAGCAGATGAAAATGATAAATCAATTCCAAGTTTACTACATAAAGCTCTCCAGAATTTAGTGACGAATTGTACTCCCCTATCAGACACAATGTTAAGAGGGCTCCCATGTAATCTTGCAATATGAGAAATAAACAAACTGGAGAGGGTCTCTGCATTAGGTAATCCTGACAAAGGAACAAAATGAGCTTGTTTGCTGAATCAGTCAACTACCACCCATTTAGCAGTTTTTCCACCAGACAGAGGCAAATCTTTGATGAAATCCATGGACAAATAAGTCCATGGTTTTTATGGAATTGTCAATGGAGCTTATTTCTCGGCTGGTCTGCTATGACTGACTGTAGCATGTGCGCAGACTTCACAAACAGATATAAAGTCTAGCAATGGCTTTCCATGTAGCAGTAACCTCAGGATGACTATTCAAGATGGAATCATGAAATTCCTGTAACACCCGCAATCTTAGGTACACAGGCACAAATAATTTGGACCTTGGAGTAGTGGAAGGTGGCAAAAATTTGACTTTACGGATCTCCTCTTCCAATTGTGAGGTTACCATGGAAACCACAAATACCCTGAGCAATAATAGAGGATGGAGGTTCTGGAGGAGAAACTGAACCGAGAATATGAGATAATGCGTTAGCTTTCACATTCTTAGACCCCAGCCTGAATGTAATCTAACAATGAAATCTAGAGAAAAACAAGGACCAGCTGACCTAAAAAGTTAGGAGTTTCACCTTTTAGCTGATTCAATGTAAGCAAGATTCTTATGATCAGTCACTACAATAACCGGATAAACCCCTCCCTCCAAGAAATGTATTCCTCAAAGGTCAATTCGACAGCAAGTAAGTCATGATTCCCAACATCATAATTTCTTTCTGCAGACAAAAAATTGTTAGAAAAAAAGGCATATAGACGCTGGTTAGTCAGAGTTTTGCAATAAAACTGCACCTAATCCGACCTCCGAAGCATCCACCTCCAAAATGAATGGTTCTTGGAGATCAGGTTGGATCAGAATGGGACTAGACATAAAACACCATTTGAATTTTTCGAAAGCTCTGATAGCAACCAGTGACCAAACCTTGAGATCTGCCCCCTTACATGTAAGGTCAGTAAGAGATTTGGAAATCTGAAAAAAAACTTTTGATAATTTTCCTGTAATAGTTGGCAAATCCCAGAAAACGCTGCTAAGCTTTAAGATCACAAGGTTAAACCCAATCAATTATGGCCTGCACCATTCCAGGGTCCATCTTAAACCCACCTGCTGAAAAGTTAAACCCCAAGAATGAAATTTCCTGAAATGAAAAAAACACATTTCTCTAATTTAGCAACGAGTTCTCCCTCAACCTTTGTAACACAAAATGGATATGTTCCTGGTGAGAGCCCACATCAGGAGAGAAAATTAGAATATTATCCAGGTAAATCACCAAATATATTCCAATGTAGTCAGAGAAAATATTGTTCATAAAATTTTGAAATACAGCAGGTGCATTGGATAACCCAAATAAATGACAAGGTTTTCCAATAAATCCACAGATGTTAAAAACACAGTTTTCCACTCATCCTTTTGGATGCATACCAAATTGCAAACCCCTCTAAGATCAAGTTTAGAAAACACTCTGGGCCCCAAAAGTTGATTATATAGGTTGGGGGCGAGTCGAAGTAGGTATTTTTAACCGTGATTTTGTTTAGTTCTCGAAAATCAAGGCAAGGATCGAGACCCCCATCTTTCTTTTTACAAAGAAAAATACGGCAGCTACAGTGGCAGATGAAGGACAGATATAACCCTTCTGTAAACTTTTATAAATGTATTCTTTCATGATGGTCCATTCAGGCATAGACAAATTTTAAAGGCGAGCTTTAAGCAATTTGGGGTTAGGAATGAGATCAATAGCACAATCATGAGGATGATGGCGACGTAGTATCGCTGCTATTTTTCCGAAAACACATCTCCAATGTCATTAAGGTAAACCCGGCAGACCCTTCAGACTAGCAGAGCATACAGTATTTGTACAGTTTTTAGACATTTCTTACAACAATTGGGGCTTTATTTAACAATCTACTTCTGACACCAATCGATAACAGGATTGTGAATCTGCAACCATGGAAGCCCAAGTACTAACCCAGCAGGTAAATTGTCTAAAACAAAACAGGAGATGGATTCAGAATAGAATGCTCCCACTTAGAGCTTGAATTTGACAGTTAGCCTCTTAACCAAATTCCAGGCTAATAGTGTCTTGTCAAGGTTGAAGATTTGATTGGGTCTTTCTAAACTAACTTACCCTAACCCTAACGTTTGGCAGAGGTCTGGGAGAAACAGCCTAGTCAAGTAGCCTGACAATCCCCTGGGACAATGAACACTTGGAGACAGCCCTCTCCTCCTAGTCTCAGGTTGGATGAGCTGTCTATCAAGACATTGAAAGCTCAGCATTTCCCTGCAACAGACTGGATAGCTGAGCTGTCAAAGTACTGACAGCTTCAGCATGCCCCTGTACCAGATTGGATAGCTGAGCTGTCAGTAACTGCATCCCACACAAACTGAGGGTTGGAACTGTGACAGGTTTCTCTTTTGTTAATTCATTTGAATTTTGTTTATTGATAAAAAACTATGAATACTTATATTTTGTTCAAAGCATTCTTGCTTTTCAACATTTTTTTACACCTGCCTGAAACTTTTGTACTTTATTGTATATGGCTATGGGTAAATGTATTGTAAATAGTGGTAACCAATGACTTGTTTACTAACACTTTGTGATGTTACGCTGCTTCTAATGTAAAAATGGCCAAAAAAGTTATCCTTTTTTATGCTAAGAGTAAATAAACATTTATTGTGTACAGTATAAACCCTAGCTTTTAGACACCCTGTGTTTAAAAAATTATCTCTCTTTGAGTATTTACATATTTATTGTTTTAAAAATAAAGATGCAATAGATTTTCAATAAGCCTTCCAAAAATCATCCCAATTTTGGGATCAGTAACAAAAGTACTATTTGCAAAATGAAAAAGAATTTTAAAAAAAATCTGTCCAAAAAGTATAGCTTTTATGGGAGAGGCAACAGATTTGCTATCTAGGAAGTAAAGAAAAAATGGCTTTTTAACTAGCCACCAAAAAATTATACCTTTTTTTTAGGAGCAGCTCAAAGTTTGCTTTTTGGAAATTGAAAAAGTAATGGCTCCGGTCCTAAGGAAATTAACCCCTTAACGACTCTGCCAATTTCTGGTTTTGCGTTATCGTTTTTTCCTCATCTTCTTCCCAGAGCTATAATTTTTTATCTTTCTGTCCAAATAAACATGTGAGACATATAACATTGTGTTTTGTGGGACAAGATAACTCTTGAATTACATCATTCATTTTACAGGGTTTTTTCACTTGATAAAGATGCCGATACAGCGTTGAAATGTCTTGTGAATAATAAAACTTATTCTCATCATCTTTTCTGAAGAATTGATTTACTCCATCAGCACATCCCACCTACATGTTCATACAACTGGATCCAATATCTTCTGAAGAATTTATCCATCAGCCACGGGACAGCAGCAGCTGTTTTCATGCCTACATAGGAGTTGTGAATGCCATAACTCCACCAGTTAAGCATAACCAGCACTCTGCTACTCTCCCTCTATAGGGTGTCACCCTCTTATGTGCTCTATTTTCCACTTTTGGGTTATGCGCACACGTTCAGGATTTTTTGCGTTTTTTTAGCATTTTTGCGGCGGTTTTCCACTGCAAAAACGCTGAAAAAACGCATGCATGAAGCATTCTATTGTTACAATGCATTCTGCAATTTTTGTGTACATGCATTGCGGAAAAAAATGCAGCATGTTCATTCTTTTTCCGGAATCGCGGCGATTCCGCCCCACAGGAATGCATTGAACCGCTTACTTTCCGCATGTGGCTTTGCCCACCATGCGCAAAGTGAGCAGTCCATGTGCGGATGGTACCCAGGGTCTGGAGGAGAGGAGACTCTCCTCCAGGCCTTGGGTACCATATCCCTGTTAAAACAATAATTAAAATAATAAATCGTGATATTCTCACCTTCCGGTGGCCTCCACAGCTTTCCCGCTCCTTGGCGACGCTCCCGGCCAATCCCATTCCCAGTGATGCTTTGCGAGAATCACCCCAGATGACGTAGCTGTCTCGCATGATGCTGCGTCATCTGGGGTCATTGTCGCTAAGCATCCTTGGGAGCCTGGAGCGTCGCTGAGGACCAGGAAGGCTGTGGGGGCCGCCGGAAGGTGAGAATATCACGATTTATTATTTTTTTTTATTTTTAACATTTATTTCTTTTTACTATTGATGCGGCATAGGCAGCATCAATAGTAAAAAGTTGGTCACACTTGTCAAACACTATATGTGACTAATGTGACCAACCTGTCAATCAGTTTTCCAAGCGATGCTACAGATCGCTTGGAAAATGCTAGCATTCTGCAAGCTAATTACGCTTGCAAAACGTTAGTTTCTGGCGGAAATACGCATACCTATAAAATGCGTATTTCCCGCGGCAGGGAGGTGCGGGATTGCCGCAGAAATTTCCGTGGCAATTCTCGTACGTGTGCACATAGCCTTAGATTTATTGACCATTCATTTTACCACACAGTGTACTGTAAAACAGGAAAAAAATTCCAAGTGGGAAGAAATTGAAAAAAAAAAACAAAATTCGGACACTTCGCAATATGATTTTGCTCAGCACTACAATTATGGTGATGCCAACTATGTACAATTTTTATTATTATTTTAGTGGTGAAAAAAAACAGAAGTTTTTTTTTAAAAAATTGGGGGCATTTTGTAGCCATTTTCCCAGACCCGTAATGTCTTCATTCTTTGGTTGATGGAGCTGTATAATAGCTTATTTTATGCAGTGTGAAACAACATTTTATTTATACCATTTTGGGATAGATATGACATTTTGATTGCTTGTTACATTTTTTGTGCTATTGCAGTGACCAAAAAAATGATTAATTTTGGTGTTCTTGAATTTTTTCCATTTATGGTGTTTGTTTACCAATCAAGTTAATTATTTTTCGATTTTGATAGATCAGACTTTTCTGAAAGTGTTTTGTTTTTTTGTTTTATTTCTAACAAAATACTTTATTCTGGCTGTGTCTTTATTTACCATGTAACCAAAGAAAATGTAATGGATAGGTGTCTTATAGCCGTATCTCCATTAGTAATCCGTGGGCTTGAAGTCACCTGACAATACAATGGTGACATCAACCCCACAAATATGAACCTCACTTGCCACCGCTACGGTTCAAGTGGGAAGAGCTGGGCAAAGCACCAGAATTGGCACATCTAATTGACGTGCCTTTTCTGGGCAGCTGCGGCCTGCTATTTTTAGGCTGGGTGAGGCCAATATCCATGCTGTGCTGTCGTGCACATGGCAGTGTGGCAAACACTGGATGTTCGGCCCCCAATTCAAGTGAAGTGAATGGTCTGGTACCCGAACCCAAACTTTTTTAACTGCCGAACTTGCTGGATCCAAACATCCAGGTGTCAGCCCATCTCTAGTCAGCATATGACTGCAGCAGCAGAATCATGGTAAACACATGAATGCAGCTTCAGAATCACTGTCTGTACATGAATGCAGTGTCAGAACCATCATTAGTACATGAATTCAGTGTCAGAAACACTGTCCGTGCATGAATTTAGCGTCAGAACCACTATACGTACATGAATACAGTGCCAGAACTACTGTCAGTACATGAATTTAGCATCAGAATCATCCAGGTGTCATCCAGGTGTCAGCCCATCTCTAGTCAGCATATGACTGCAGCAGCAGAACCATGGTCAGAACATGAATGCATAACCAAAAACTTCCGTCAACACATGAATGCAGCTTCAGAATCACTGTCTGTACATGAATGCAGTGTCAGAACCATCATCAGTACATGAATTCAGTGTCAGAAACACTGTCAGTACATTAATTTAGCGTCAGAACCACTATACATACATGAATACAGGGCCAGAACCACTGTCAGTACATGAATTCAGCATCAGAATCACCGTCAGCACCTGAATGCAGCTCCAGAAGTTCCAACATCAGTACATGAATGCAGTGCCAGAAATACCATCAGTACATAAATACAGCACCAATCTTGTAATGTCAGGTCAGCCCCATATATAATTGTATTGCTGAAATTACAATTCCCAGTATGTCCTAAAAAATAGTAGGGAGATGCTGGCTGTTGCTGTTAACAGCCATCATCAGAATGCTGACCATACAGGAACTACAGCACTGATAAGACGCATGAAGTATCACAAACAAACAATTACATTTACATCCAGGTACCTTATGGGTGACATCTTTTCTGTTTGAGGTTGTTCTCATCTCTTTTGTCTCCATGTAGTGCAGACGCCATTATGAGATTTCTTGCCCAGAGCATGTCTCTGCAGACTTCATTTTTCTCCATCTTCAGCAGCACTTCACGTCACGGTGCCCTTAGAAATAAAAGTAATTATACTGCCCCATACATAAAAATATCTCCCATTGTCACGCTGTATAGCAGATATATATATATGAGATGTAAGTAATCTATATCAAAAGGGCAACATTCTATATAACATACGCATAGATATAGGATAACATAGAATTACCTGACAGAATGTCCAGTGGGTCAATACGGAATCCGTTATACGCTGTCTCCGGCTAGAGGTGGACCGGGGTCTATGCTGACCCTAGACTGGGGTCCTAACTAATCCCTCTACCTGGAGGTACTGTTAAAGGTACAGAGGTCCAGGCCACCAGCGTAAACCCTGTCTCCTATCAATCCCTGACAACTGTAATCTAGTCCTAAGAAGGACCCTGATTACCACCAAAGGGAATGAACAGGTAACGGTTAATGAACAGAAAGACATACAAGAAAGTAAAGGAATAAAGTAAATAAAGTCTTACATACAACACTCACACACAGTAGGAACACCTAAGGTCTCAGAGATAAACTATAAGCTGTAAGAGTAAAACAACTAAGGAGCTCTTAGCTTATGTATTCTCAGAACCGCTCCAGTCTGCTGCACTACATGAATGCTATCACCAGCATCTAACAAGCAGACTGGCAGGTATATGAAGGAAGCTAATTAGTGCATAATCAAAAGCAGCCGGGCGAGGCTGAACCTAGTCTTAGCCAAGAGCTAGGTAAAATTAACTACTTCACCACCAAACACAAAGTAACAGAAACTCAGCTGCGATAAGTCAGAATGTGCAATCGCGATGATCTTCATGGCGATGCACCCATGACACCCATGTTGCGAGCCTGAATAAATAATTGCCTCTCACTGTACTTAAAGCACAAAATATCCTCCTCACACTGCCCATCTCCATAGTATCCCCTCCATACTACCACTCTCCATAATTGTCCCCCAACTCACTTCTCCTTATCATAATGTCCAGCCACACTGCCCCTCTCCATAATGTTTCCCACTCTGACCCTCTTCTTAATATCACCCCATACTGGCCCTCTCCATAATATCTCTTCCAAATGTCTCTAAGGCTATGTGCACACGTTGCGGATTGTTAGCGTTTTTGCCGCAAAAACGTGGCAAAAACGCTTACCCAATGCAACTCCTTATATTCTATGGGATTCCGCAATGCTGTGCACATGCTGCGTGTTTTTACTCGGCGGAAACGCATCTCAGAAAAATACGCAGCATGCTCATTCTTTTTGAGGAATCACAGTGATTCCGCCGCCATAGGAATGCATTGAACCCCTTACTTTCCGCATGTGGCTGTGCCCACCATGCACAAAGTAAGCAGTTCATGTGCGGATGGTACCCAGGGTCTGGAGGAGAGGAGACTCTCCTCCAGGCCCTGGGTACAATATCCATATTAAAACAATAATTAAAATAAAAAATCGTGATATTCTCACCTTCCGGCGGCCCCCGCAGCCTTCCCGCCTCTCAGCGACGCTCCCGGCAACTCCCGTTCCCAGGCGTCCTTAGCGACAATGACCCCAGATGACGTAGCGGTCTCGCGTGATGCTACATCATTTGGGGTCATTGTCGCTAAGGATGCCTGGGAACGGGATTGGCCAGGAGCGTCGCTGAGAGGCAGGAAGGCTTCGGGGGCTGCCGGAAGGTGAGAATGTCACGATTTATTATTTTTTTTATTATTTTTAACATTAGATCTTTCTACTATTGATGCGGCATAGGCGGCATCAATAGTAAAAAGTTGCTCATACGTGTCAAACACAATGTTTGACTCGTGTGACCAACCTGTCAATCAGTTTTCCAAGCGATGCTACAGATCGCTTGGAAAATGCTAGCATTCTGCAAGCTAATTACGCTTGCAAAACGCTAGTTTCTGGCGGAAATAAGCATACCAATAAAAATGCGTATTTCCCGCGGCAGGGAGGTGCGGGATTGCCGCAGAAATTTCCGCAGAAATTCCGCAACATGTGCGCATAGCCTAAAAGTCTGAAATAAATTTGAAGTTAAGATGGAGGGAGCAGTGTCTCCCAGATAGCTGTTTGTTGTGCAGGTCTGATCTAACTGTTTAAGTCAATAAGAAACCTGTCCTATCAGTGAGAGAAACAAATAGAGTCTGTCAGAAGGATAGTAAAAATAACATAAATAATCATGGCATCTGTACATTGTACATTATGTTGATTCTACAGTGATTTTATAAATACTTTTCAAAAGAAAAAATATCCAAGGTAGTTCAATTTTTTGGGGGTTATTACTAACAAAAAAAAAGAATATTTGTGTGTAGATAATGTAGATAATCCCATAATCTTAACACTACTAACACTTCTGAAACTGCGTAATGGTATCTAGCAATGAGTGGATTTATCCATATAGGATTGACTTTCAATCAAATGTACAATCTCCAATGTTTTGTGACACCTCATTAATGTGCATTAATGCTCAACACAAGAGCTACAACTGTATACCAATGAAAAATTGAATAAACAAAGAAGAGGAGGGGATATGTAATGAAAATTACAGACCTGAAAGATGTGCTGGATTTTATTTTAAATACAAGAAATCCAAAAGTTCTGAACTTGCAACGTGATATTGTGTTTTGCTATCAGATATAGTAATATAGTCATTACATTACAATGCAATTTTAATACGTTAGTTGGTTTTTGTAAAGTTTTGTAGCACTTACAGACAACCAGGCGTTGGTTATGGATGATATTTACAGATGTTTTTATGTTTAATATTTTGCTTTTATTATTAAATAGTGCAATAAATCAGTATGAGCATATGCTGAACAGCAGCTAAATGAATATCCAAATTATCGCTCCAGAAGTGTATACAGTTATGTGAGTTCTTTTTTTTTACCAGTGCTAATTTAATGAACAGCTGTATATTTTTCTCAGACTGCCCTCTGTACTAGTCGTTCAGCAGATGCAGTACATATCTGACTGTTATCCCCAGTGTCAGATGGAGGTGCCTAAAGCTCACAGGTTGAATTGACTCTAGTGGCCTACACCATAGTTATATGCAAATATCTGTAAGGCTTTACAAGAGGCTTCTGCTCATCTATTGTACTCGCACCATGTCTGATGTACAATTATGGTGGTTTACATTAATGAGGTTCTGGTGAAAACACATTATAATCTATCCACAGGATATGTGATAAACTTATTGATCGGTGTGCATCCAACTATTGGGACACGCACTGATTGAAAGAACGGGGAACTTTTATCCTCAATGGGACACTTTTATCTCTGTTTAAAAATGGAATGGCAAGTCAGATGTTTGACCGTCGCTACATTTATCCTGTCATGGGGTTACCGCGACAGTGTGGAGCCAGAAGACCGTAGCGTCTGATTGCTCCTACTCCAGCGCTGAGACGAAGCACTTTACCTTCATTTTAAATGTGTTTATTCCTTCTGTCAGAACAGGGGTTAATCGGCCTATTGAAAATCCCTGTGCTCACAGCTGAGCTCAGTTAGCCACTCCTTTCCCCTTTATAATCTGGGCTCTGTTACAAATCCTTGTCAGATCTAGCATTTGCTGCATGGCTAAATGACGGAGAGGAGTTCATATGAGAAGGAAAGTTGGAGAAGTTGGAGGACCGTTGTTTGGTTTGTATGTGTGGTATTTCCCTATCCTTCTCTATTTTGGTTTATTCCCCTACCTCCATGCCCCAGTGCATTCCTCTGTTATATGTGAGTAAATATTTTGTATGCCTGGAGTTTTCTGTTAACCCTTGTTTGTGTTACCCTGTCTGTCGAGTTGGTGTACTATGGTGCACATTAGTGCCCCTCTTCCCTTGTTGAGTGAAGAGAACAGATGGAGGGCTAACTCAGGAGATAAGGCAAGGGTGGAGGCCCTGACATCTTCACCTTCAGAAGAATCCCGGGGAGTTGGGCAAGCTAAGGCGGCCCCTAGTGTTAGGGACAGAGAAGGATCCCCTGGTCCCAGGTCACCCAAGAGCTGTGTCATGACACATCCTCTATGAGGCAAAAAAGTCAAGTGCAGCCACATAAGGGAATGAATTGGGGAAATGGTCTAACAGGAAATTCTATTCTAGTGGAGATAAAAGCTCACCATTTTGTTAAACTTGACAGCTTCACCATGTCCCACAAACTAACCAAACATCTGTAAGACACTGTTTATACAGTGTCTCGCAAGCTGTTTTCTTTTGCTTTCTGCTAAATTAACTTTCATAACATTGTTTATCTAATTTGGCTAGGGGTATTTAAATAAGTGGGTGACTTATTGAGAGGGTGTTTTTCCCTCTGGACTAATCATCCTACTAATCATGTTTTCACGCCACTATGGCAAGAACAGCATCTCCGCCAGCTCTTTGCAATTGTCTGCCTCCCTATGTGCACTGAAGTTAGGTGTATGCACAGCCCTTACTGCCAGTTCTGCAAATATCTTGGCTAGCTATATCCTTCATCACCACTGCCTCCCTCGGCATGAACAGTGCATCGATGAAGCCAGGAAATTATTTATTATGGAAATTATTTCAATTAAAACCAAAAGAAAAGGGCTTGTTGGAAAAGTATAAAGATTTTGATAAATACCTAACTTTAATCTCTAGGGGAAATAAAGAATCTTCTTATTGATAGCAAAGAGAACAAATTATTTTCATATACAACATAATCTACTTTACCAAGCTCAATACACAAATAGTACAAGGTACAAGTACCATTACATAATGACTAAATAATACCACATACAAGGGACCACGACAGCATGACCAGACAACATATTACCACTACATAATGGCGGTATAATACCAGTTAAAAGGGGCACATGCCACCACACCATGACTAGACCACATACTAGCACCACCATAACATAGTTAATAAATAATACTACTATTCTGATCATTAACCAAAACTACAGTACTAACATTAATATTATCCCCAATAATATTATACACAGTAGCTCTATAGATAGGGTCAGTGGGTTACCATGACAAAGAGGAGCTAGAAGACCACAGCGTCTGATTTCTCCTACTTCTGCGCTGAATAGAAGCACTTCACCTTCATATTAAATTGTATAAATTTCTTTGGGCAGTGCAGGGGTTAATCTGCTCTGTTGAGAGCTCCTGGAGCTAAGGTTCTCAGCTGTGCACTGTTAGCCCATCTCCTATATAAACCGGCTTCTGGCTAGCACTCGTTGTCAGAGCTAGCTTATGCTGCATGGTTTGAAGGTTTTAACCAAGAAAGAAAGGAGCATATACCGCATCTCAAAAAGTATATCAATCTTTATTATAACATTACAAAATGCCAACAAAAACGGCCCAAAGAAACATAGAGGTGTGACGAGGATAAGCTGTCAGTAAGAGAGACAGCAACAGACTCATAAATAGCCAGGGTATGTCTTATAAACATAAAGCCATTTTTATCAGTATAAAAAGAAATCAGCCCAACAGACTTCTATATGTAACACAATGGCCATGTTTAAAGTGCATAGTGCATATCACAAATATTGCTTACCCATATCGATTGGCTGACTCAGACTCAGCCAATCGATATGGGTAAGCAATATTTGTGATATGCACTATGCACTTTAAATATGGCCATTGTGTTACATATAGAAGTCTGTTGGGCTGATTTCTTTTTATACTGATAAAAATGGCTCTATGTTTATAAGACATACCCTGGCTATTTATGAGTCTGTTGCTGTCTCTCTTACTGACAGCTTATCCTCGTCACACCTCTATGTTTCTTTGGGCCATTTTTGTTGGCATTTTGTAATGTTATAATAAAGATTGATATACTTTTTGAGATGCGGTATATGCTCCTTTCTTTCTTGGTTAATACATTTTTGAGAGTTTTTGTCCTATATTGGCATTAGGGCCAATCTATTGGGGGTGATCTATTTCTCACCACTATTTGCTATTATCATTGTATGACTTCTGTTTCAATGGTTTGAAGGTTGTTGCTGGTGGTTATTTGAGTAGGAGGTTGTTGGATTTAAATGTGACTGTTGCTTGGTTTTGAGTGTGTGATAATTCCCTTTCTTCTCCTACTTTGGTTTAACCCCATTCTCCACTTTCCGGTACATACCTCTGTTATATGTATGTTTGGTATTTTCCGTTACCCTTGTTCGTATTACTTTGTTAAATCTGGTTGGCATATTGCGGTACACTACTACTCCCCTCTTCCCCGGGTGGGGAAAGGTACAAACAGAGGGGGGATTCAGGAGTTAAGGTATGTGGTCATGGTTTATTCACCATCAGAAGTAATTCGGGGAGCAGGGTGAGCTAGGGCGCCCCCTAGCGTAAGGGACAGGGAAGGAGCCCCTGGTCCTGGGCCACACGACAACAGAGTCTTGACAGATAGTATATAATGTGTACACATAAATCCAGGGACTTACCAGTGATGTCTTTTCATCTTCATTTTTCTTTTTCATCTGGTACAGACCACTATGACACCTTCCAGCCACGACAAAAAACAGACATCTATAAGTGATCGCTTTTAGAGCACCTTATGCCCCCACTTTTACACTACGCCAGATGAAGAAAAGTGCGATAGTGCCACTCTAAATGGCTGCACAGTAACTGTGTCCCCAAAAATCAAATATTTAACAATAGTGATGTCCTTTCTGATCCTCTCACTGTAGAAATGTCCCTTCTTTCTGTGACCCCCCCATATAGTATTAATGTGGATGTTCCCTTTTGAGGACTCCCGTACAATAATAACATTCCTCTTTGTGTCTCCATACAATATTAATGTACACATTTATGCTCAAATGCAACAGTAATATCCCCCTCCCCATTGTCACCCATACAGTAATAACATTCAGCTATTGGGTCCTGATATAGTTGGAATGTCGAAAATTGTGGCTCCATATATTAATAATGTATAAGGCCTCTATTGTTAATCTGAGGGGCCATAATGGGCGCATTGTTAATGTATGGAGCCACAATGGGAGCATTGATAATGTATGAATCTGTAAGGTAGGGCCTGGACGGTAGTCGTGACCTGAATTACTGCAACACCTATGTCCAGTCCTTCCCATACAGCAAACTGTACTCTTCTCTTTAGCGTACCTGCATCTCCAAGTTCAGCTTTCCCCGGACACTTCCCAGGTCACAACGGTCCCTCTTTCAGGCGACCCCCAGTAATGGAGACACAGTCAAGGATAACTTGAACATTTTCTTTACTCAACATTTTGTACGTTACATCCACAGTTGGCACATCATGGGTTGCACTTGTTTCCTTATCTTTCCCTGCTTTGCTGTCACTTCTGTGCAGTACACACTCGGACCATCCTAGACTGCTCCCCAGTTCCTTCCCAGCCTGACCTCGCTATAATGACATTCCTTCAGCCTGTTTCGCCTCAGACATGAATTCATCAATCACTACGGTTGGTGGCCCCTGGTGAAGCATCCGGCCCGTCTGTACCGATCCCGTCAAAGTTCCATTTCCTTAGTCCAGCCAACTTCTGCCCTAAAAGCATTGGCCGAAGGCAGTAAGACGCCACATCTTCCTTCTCTGTACAGGCCTACTGGTATGATATACAGTGGCCGTGGGTAACGTGGGTTGCAGCACTTGAACGTTGTGTGGCTGCTGGCTGTCGGGCCTATAGACCATGTGGACACTTGGGCACATTGGCCCTGTCTGAGCTAACTACCTAGAAACTTATCATTACTATCCGGCAGCCCCTCCTACACTTAACCCTCTATAAACATCCTATCAACTATTCCTAACAGTCCCCACAAGTATGCCCCCATCTAGTGGCCCACAACAGAACTACACTTACCCAATGTATAAGGATTATATCCTAAGGTGCCCTCTTTTAGTGTCCCCAGAAGACAGCACCTAACTTTCCCTAAACTGTACATGAACATTATGAACATTAGAACACAATTCATATACAATTATTGTGCATAAAATGGTAACACAATAGAGAATGTGGCAATACCATTACTATGTGTGGTAATACATGTTCCATGTAGCAGTACCACCGAAATATTTACAGCAACATAATAATTAGCACATATATTCATTAAGAGCACTTAAGGGGAGGCAGGGCAAGCAGGAATACTCCTTCACCCCCTTACAATCCACAAGGTGGGCATTATTAATATGTAGGACCACAATGGGGGCATTGCTAATGTGGGGTCCACCATTAATAAAGTCCCCCTATATACTGTAGCATGGGCGTACCCACCATGGGGCAGGTGGGGCAGCTACCCCCTTTAGAAGCAGGGGCGCGCCGTGCGCGCAAATATCAAGATGAGGCCATCAGCCGGGTTTTTTGACTGCCGGCCCTTTAAAAGCTGCTTCTGGCTGCGACGCACATAGGGTCGGGAATTGGGATACGGGGTTAAGTACGTCCTGAGGTTATACGTCAGGACGTTCTTTGTGGGCGGACAGAGCACGCTCTGCTCTCTTTTACCCCTGTCTGCAGGCCTGCAGAGCAATTGGTTGTGAGCCACCGAGCCAGTGTGACTCAGCGCTGCAGCTCCCTACAGGCGTGTGCCTGGGCCTGGCGCCTGCGGCCTGCAGGCTGAAGAATATGAATCTGATAAGATTCAATCACATAGTGGGTGACAGATTTACAGACACTGACGCCGGTCTCTCTGGCCTGGGACTGGGTGAGTGAGTCACCCAGAGAGTGTATGATATGATAATAATGTGTTTAACGTTATGTATACTAATTGTCCCCAAAAACATGTTAAAAGTAAAATATATCAGCTAAGCCCCCAGCTGCCAGCACCTGTAAGTAATACTGTGGGGCTGCTGATGTATATATAGGTGCTGGGCTGGAGGCTGGGCTGGTGATGTATATACAGGTCCGACTGTCCTGGGCTGGGGCTGGTGACGTGTACAGGGGCTGGCCTGGTGGTGATGTATATACAGGGGCTGGCCTGGTGGTGATGTATATACAGGGGCTGGTCTGGGGCTGATGTATATACAGGGACTGGCCTGGTGGTGATGTATATACAGGGGCTGGCCTGGGGTTGATGTATATACTGGGGCTGGCCTGGTGGTGATGTATATACAGGTGCTGGGCTAGGGCTGATGTATATACAGGTGTTGTGCTGGAGCAGATGTATGTACAGGTGCTGGGCTGGGGCTGATGTATATACAGGGGCTGGGCTGGGGCTGATGTATATACACGTGCTGGGCAGGGGCTGATGTATATACAGGTGCTGGGCTGGGGCTGATGTATATACAGAGGCTGGGCTGGGGCTGATGTATATACAGGGGCTGAGCTGGGGCTGATGTATATACAGGTGCTGGGCTGGGACTGATGTATATACAGGAACTGGCCTGGTGGTGATGTATATACAGGTGCTGGGGCTGTTGATGTATATACAGGTGCTGGGCTGGGGATGATGATGTATATACAGGTGCTGGGCTGGTGATGTATATACAGGTGCTGGGCTGGGGCTGGTGGGCCAGGATGGATATATGGGGGCCAAGATGGATGTATGGTAGAGCCAGGATGCATATGAGCAGCACATGGCACCAGGAGGGATATATGGGGTGCAGCAGCACAAAAGGCCAGGATGGATATATGGGGGTGGCAGCACA
>VIAB01016531.1:46799-59911 GCA_009801035.1 Oophaga pumilio
GGACCCTTTCGCTCACTACAGCACGGCTCCCTGAGGTGAACTCGTAGGAGCTGCAGTACAGGCCAGTACTCACACACTGCCTGACTGACACTAACTGTTCTCTAAAACTAACACGCAGCCTAAGTGCTGCCTAAGCTCCACCCACCAACTAGATACACCCTATTCTAACCAGCTTGAGTCAGACCATCTTCTCGAAGGGTCCGTCTGTGCTCAGCCAGCATAGTGTATGTTGGATGCAGTGGTTGGAGTCAATGGGGTGCTTCCTCCTTACCTGAGAGTCAGGTGTCACACCTCCAGGTAAGATGTAACATCTCCGTGGCGACTGGACCCTCGGGGCGCCACAGGCACCTTAACTCCTCCCGATTCAATGATCTGGCTAGCTACTCAGGTCTATTGACTATGAAAGTGATTATTTAAAGATTTTAAAAAATTCTGCATGCTGCCCAGACGTCTGGAGGACTATGGATTATGGATCGTTTGACAACGCTACAACATTGCTCTGTGGCTGCTGCACCGCTTCCGTAGTTGGTCAAGAAATCCCTGCTTGGCTTTTTTCAAAATGATGCTCTTTGAAAAAAAATTAAAAAACAGAAGAAAGGCTTACTCCACCAGCGAAGGTATACTCACCCTAACCACACGCCTGCATAGGAAATTGTTTCAGTTCCTGGGAAAGTCATGTCAACCTTTACTCAGTACCATTGAACCATGTAGAAGGAGATGCCATCGCTCGTAATAGAGTAGTATAACTTTACAACTTTAGGTGTTAGGTTGGATGCCTTCTCTCAGGTATTTCCAATTTTTTCCAGAGAGTCACTTTAGGTATGCATTTTAGAGACATTGATTCCTTACCTACTTGGGCTACTTGTGACATTTACCAATCTTGCCACTAATAGCAATGAATTTTACAATAAGCTTTATCATTGACCTTCTCCGGGTCAATATTCTTTATGGTCAAGAGGAAACACCTGAGAATTATGATGATAACTCGCCAGCGTAGAGTCTATTATTTGACTATTAAACCATTTCTTTCGCTTGAATAGTTACATTTATAAAGATCTAAAGATTCAATTGTCACCACAATGACAAAAATATCAAATAGGATGAGACACATTGTAGACCTCCTATCTGTCCCGTCACAGCCCATGGCGTCATGATGTAGATTAGGAAGAGGGTCACTTGTACTGTTACATAGTGTACCAAGTTTATTTCTTGAAAGAACGGATTATTTGAAGACATAGAATTAATGGCGTCTTCTCCTCTAACCACTTGTCAGACATTTATAGGTCAAAGATTGTAATGATATTCGTTAGCTTAAGAAAAAACAAGTCATCTGTTGCGTCACTTGGTCGGGTGATGGGGACGATAATGTAACTACTATGATAGCGTAACTACTACTAGCATAATCTTATCCTGCTAATTGAAATTTCCGCATTCTGATTATTATCAAGAGAGAAGAATAAAGTGTTCATAGACTGTGACTGCCATAGCGAATGTGTAATAGATGGAAGGAATGGACATTGTTCTAGCAATTATCATAATGTCACAGTGTATGATGTAACACTAGAGCGGAATCTGTCCTGCACATAGGTTATACCTTATAATTCTATGTTACATTGAATAAAACAGTCAATTATGATTTACCTCAACCCCTTAATAATAAAAGTCTTTCAATACTAAATGTCCACATTGCAAATTCACCATATACTAGAATAGGGGTAAATCTTAGCTTTTTATTTATTTATTTTAATTATTTCTCTCCCTGCAGCTCAATTGATGGTAACTAACGTCTAAGATATTAAGATAAATTAGTTATCATCAATTTAGCTGCAGAGAGAAATAAAAATGATTTTTTTTAGTATTTTTTCAGCAATTTATTTCATGTATAACTTTATAATAAAGCAAAACAAAACAATCCAGAACTAATAAGCACGTTAACAAATACGAGAGGATACATGATTAATTAATTAGTATGCATTTTATTTATTATCTAAAAAACAATTGTTTAGTTGAGGGGATTTTTTTATATAATAAAATTTATACTAATTAATTAATAATTTGTCCTCTTGTATTTGCTCATGTGCTTCTTAGTTCTGGAGTGTTTGTGTTCCTTTTTTTTTACTAATATTTTGTATGCTAGAAAAGCACCTACTATTTGTTTCTGATTTTCTTTGCTTCATTTTTATAATTTTCTAGTATACTGTGAATTTTTGACTTTTTCAGGGATACTCATTTTATGAGGAGATAGAAGATTTTTTTCTTTTTTTTTTTAAAGGGAATCAGTCAGCAAGTTTTTGCTATTGAATCCCAGAGCAGCATAATATGGGGCAAGTAAGCCAGAGATGTGTCACTTACTAGGCTGTGTGCCGTAGTTTCAATACAATCAGCGTTTTATCATCAGGAGAATATCAATGTCTGACTAGATCTCAAGTGCCTAGCAGTCCAGCTAATCTATGGAACCCCACCTCTCACTACTGATTGGCTGCTTGCTGAGAATATACAGTGTACAAGAAAGCTGCCAATCAGGAGTGTGGGCGGGGTTATATACAGCCCAGAAGTCTTAGCTCTGCTGCATTTACATCAGACAAAACAGGGATTATGTCAAAACTACACCATGCAGCCGTGACGGATCACTGGAATCGGGGTCTCTGACACTACATCGGGCTGCTCTCAGATTATATAGCAAAAACCTGCTGACAGATTCCCTTTAAATAGACAGCCTATTGACTTCACTATGTACCGTGTAAAACTCCATGTCCTCTGGGGGGGACACTGCGGAAAAACGAAACAATACATTAGTTTTCAAATTTCAGCGGATCACCCTGAAATCTTATTTCCAATAAAAATAAATTGTCCCAGAAACAACAATATCTAGTAGTCTTGGTGGAGAAATAAAAGGAAGGATGAATCTTGGTTTCAGTTTGTAAGAAGGCGATTTGTTTCCACAGCTCTGAACATGTCAGGGGGCAGCGTTATGAGAATGCGGACAATGAAACAGATCTGTTTTTTTTCTTTTACTTGAATCGCTTACGTAATGACAGCGCCTTCCCGTATTATATTTTTTCCTGATTAATTTAGGATGTTGTTATTGTATAAAATAAAAATGAATGCAGCTGAGTTTTCTGGCTGGATTATCCCGCTTGTTACATTTCCTTTGCATTCATATATTTCCATAGTTACATCCTGATTACTTCCTGAATAACAAAGAAGTTAAAAATGTATTCTTTAAAAAAGGAAACATACAGGTGAACTGCTGAACCCTGGTCGCGCTGCGATCCCTCTCCACCAGAATTGTTCATTTTCCTTAATCTTTCTCACTTGGAAAATGAAAAGGAGGAAATGACTAAAATCTATCAGTAGGAGCCACACATCCATAAAGCTAGCGCTCGTCACACACCTCTCTATTACTCCCAAGTGGAGCATCACACCATGTATCAGTCAGTGTATCACTGCGCTATTATCTGTGCATGCGGCACCTGTAAAAGTGCATCCAAGCACCATACAGAAAAGAGATCCACAGCAGCAATCCTCATATTTTATCATCCTGGCAGTTTCAGATTTACAATTCCGCCCTGGTTTATTTCTTAAAAGTTAAAACATAAAGGTGATGCCCCCTTCCAAAAATCCTGGTCCCAGGTGTAGTTTGCAAAAAAAAAATAAAAATTTGGCACTATACTCACCGTCCCCAGGTCCACAGCTCCTGGTGTCAGTTACTGGCTGCAGGACTGATGTCACATTGACAGAATAGCAGCCAATCACTGAGCTTAGTAGATGGGATCGCTGATTGGCTGAAACTCTGTCAACATGACGTCAGCACTGCAGCCAATAACTGACACAGCCGTGAACCCGGGGACAATGAGTGAGGAGCAGTTTGTTATTTTGTAACAAACTGTATCCGGAAACAACTCACTTAAAGGTTGTTTCTGAATGGAGCAGAAAAGTCTTTACTCACTCTAACTGCACATTGCTGAATTGTAACAGTGCACAATGCACACACTGTCAGGATTCCCCATTATTGCCAGATTTAATGGGAGGTCATGTGACCACGGGTATGCAAATTGCATACTTGCAGTCACATACCGAGTAGATTGTCATCCGATTTTCTCAATAGAATATTGAAAGAAGCAGGTGGGACTCTAATCATAGCAAATCATATACATGCAGTCACCCCACTGCCTGCCTAAGATGGTAATACGGGGAATCCTGACAGCTGCGCATTGCACACTGCTAGAATTTGGTAGTCTACAGGCCCCCTTTTAATCTATCTAGCACCTGCAGCCACCACTAGAGGGAGCTTAGGAGCCAATTGCATACTGTGCTATTATTGTGTTCAATACATAACAGCATGTACTAAGCTAATTAGCTCCCTCTAGTGGTGTCTTCAGGCAATTAAATAGTATCATTTCAATGTGTTTTCCCAAATCAAAAAATGATCACCTACTGACAGGATAGGAGACATTCGTCTTATCCCCTAAATTCCAACCAATTACCATTTCCCTGTTTGAATTTAGCGGCAGTCAAACATACGCCCTGCTTTCAGTATTCAAAGACTTTGGCGCTAGCCGAGCACTGTACATGGTCGTCTCTCTCAGTCTGATATGATTCGAGTGACCACACACTCTTCTGCTTTCTTCCCGACACAGGACATTTCCTATGTTGTCACGTGACCATTGCTAGGTTTGAAAAGACGTGTTTAACTATCCATTTGAGTAGCTAAGCCAGACCCCTTCTGTTTTACAGCCAATGTGTATACTGAGAAGGGGGCTGGCTTAGCTACTCAAATAAGCAGTCCGCCAGCCCCCTTCACTCACAGCTCCACTCATGTGCCAAAACCAAAGTAACCTGTAGAAAGTTCAATGGAGCCCTGGGCCCATGTGTATGGGAGACTGAGGAGCGACAGATGTCTGGGAAACATGTATGTCCAGCTTTACTCTACTTACTATGGTCCTGATTTAGATCACATCAAGCAATGGTAGATATCTGTGAAAGATTCAATATGCCTTTTTTTTGTGGCGTTCAGGTGCAGATGTTGCACATGTGCACAATATGTACTGGTAGAATAGGCAATAGGGTAATCTACAAACAGCTTTCTGTAAACATGGCGGAGCAAAATCTTGAGGAAGCAACCACAGTGATTTCTACTGTCTACTTGATTGCATATAAAGAGATATCATGTCACCACTTTCCATGAAAATGATAAAGATGGATGAAGAGAAGCTGGCACTCCCTAAGTAACGTGACGAGAACCTAACTCTTGTACTATATGATCCAAACTTTACTGCTTCTCTTATGCCCCCCGTACAGATTAGACTAATTTCGGATGAACTTTCAGATATCGGTGGGTTCGGCCAACAGTCTAAGGTGTATGGGGGCTTCTCGAAACTTCCCCAACAGATGATGTCAGGAGAGAGAGAAGGATTTGGCATGTATGAATTGAGACTGGCAATCCTTTTGTTCTTGGAGCGATAAGCTCCCTGCAAGAGGAGTCTCATAGAGAACATAGGAGCACTTTTCAGAGCGAGCACCCCTGTGTATGAGTCAGGTGAGAGAGATGCCGGCCAAACGATTGGCCAGACCGTCACTCTTCTGACAGCTATCTATTGTGTATAGGACCCCATGGCCATTCCAAATATTTTTGGTCTCTATGTGCCTTATATTTATGATTAGGGGCCGAGGTCTTATAGGCTCTAATGCAAAACCTATAACAGGGCATTGACACCTGGCACCCCTTAGGCATCAGGACCCTGAGTCACCCATGTTGGTGATGATGACTTTATGCATAAAGGCATTACATAATCAGTATCATCAAATATTGCCTGAAAATGATATGATTCGTGTTCTGTTACCATTTGTTATTCTACTTTGTGTACTTTCATTATGAAGCAATGGACAGGATGTGTGCCCATGAACGTGATGTTTAACATTAAGTCATATGACTGCAGCTGGTTATCTAAGGATTTCATATGCAGGCTGATAAACTCTGTATGGTGCAACCACAGAGGCAGATCCTAAACTGAACTTAATCTGGAAAGCACCTTCTGCACATAGAAATAGTTAGCATATAGAAAATATTATTATTGTTATTATTATTACATTTTTATTTTGTCATACTATTTTTTGCATTTTATGTAAATTATATTATTCATTAATAACTAATAATATTTATGAATGCATAATATAATACACATAATAAAAATATATCTAAATTCTAAAATATATAAATAAATATTATTATTATTATGTTAGTAAATGTCATTGAATATGACAGTATAGACTTGAAGATATACATAAAATACTCTGTAGCTTGGTAAATATAAGATAAGAAGGAGGGACCGCTGGTAAATAGTATATCTGTAGGAAATGGAGTCTCCTTTTATTTCTTTATCTCTGCTTATCCAGATAGCATTCTGTCTTCTATTTCTATGTGTTTGCCTGTGATATGCCAGTCTCATATTCAGTGGTATGTTCACTGATATCAGCCAATTGACTTGTTATCACATTCGTGTCTTCCCAAAACCAGCCTCATTCCTCGGTAAACTAAAATCATCCAAGACTAGGAGACGGCTGGGGATGACCTGTATTGTCCTAAATCCTTGGCTCTAAAGGGCCTTTTACATTTAGCGATGCACGAGCAATCCCAACCATGATACGACCCGGTCAGGATCCCTGGTGCATCGCTAAATGGTCGCTAGTGAGCTGCCACACAGGCAGATCTCACAGCAACTTAGCGACGCAGCAGCGGTCGCTACTTACCTTTCAGACGCGGCAATCCTGACGTCCTCCCGCACGCTTCCACGCGTCGCTCGTCGGCGCCAGCGCCAGCCCAGCAGGAAGTGCCCGACGAGAAATGGAGCTGCACGATCTCGCGCGATCAGCGACAGACAGCGGGGGAGCCAGTAGGAGGTAAGTATCACACATAGCGATATCGCTAGCAATATCGCTGCTGCGTCACCAAATCGGTGATGCTTTAGCCATATTGCTGGCGATATCGCTATGTGTAAAGGCCCCTTAAGACAACATTGCTGACGTCTTATCTAATGTGCAGGCCACTTTGTGTTGTAGAAGTTGGTTGATGGCTGAACCATCGTTCCGCCATCGTAGTCATACAGATTTGAGTTGATATTTGCAGTTAAATTTGTTCTAAGCTGACATACATGTTATATACACTGGGATAGTAATAACCAATGTATTACTGGAAGGGACATTCTGTTCCGATCCGGTAAGGATTGGAGTCTTTAATTATTGCAACCACTAGGGGGAGCAGAGGCTAGTAGCGTAGCCAAAGGAAGCCAGAGGTTGGTACACAGGAGTGGCAGTACGATATTGGAGGATTAGCAGGTCGCGTAGTCAGTAGGGAAGAGCAAAAGATCTTTCACATAAATGGTTCTTCATTTGTATATCTGTTCAAAAATTCAAACATTAAAACTAAAGAAATCAGCCGGAGCATTCGTCGGTATACATGCACATTATAGAAGCACATTCACACTGTGCCCATTTAACAGACAAAACCTTTGATAGTACGAAATGAGCATATAGCCTGCTGTAAATAGTAACAGTACATAAAAATAACATAAGGTAATTAGTAAACACTGTTCTTGATCAAAAATTCCATCCCACCACGGCGGGGTGTACCCAAATCGGTTGTACTCTGCCCCATCTACATTGAGATCGCTTGACACTAGGTGAGGTTTTAATAATAGAGAATAGGACTGTCCCGATTGGGGTAAACCTTGTCATGGTAAGATGGCTTTTATGCTTTTTTGATCAAAAACAGTGTTTACGTCTATGTTTATATGTTGCTATTACTATTTACTTACGTACTAAAGGGTATATGCTCATTTTGTTTCTAAAAAATTAAAACATGTCTTACATACCAGACAATAACTTCATGTTATCAGTTGGCTAAAATTATCATTCATTAATAAATTCCACCCAAAACTTGGTAAATAATTTATTAGAGGCATCTGCTTCGTTCTCCAATTATGAGCCATTTCTTCTTCTTGTGCCCTGGTTCCTGAACTCACCATTTCCTCTGAAAAAAATCTCAACTCTGTCTTTTTCAAGTCAAAACAGACTGCCAGCGCAGTGAGGTATCAGGATACACTTCCTAATAAACACTAAGGAGAGGTGAATGGGAAGAAGCAGTGTGTTTAGGATCATTATCCATTTGTAGAAGCCATCCTCTTTTCAACTTCAGCCTATTTACAGATGGTGTTATGTTTACATCAAGAATTTGTTGAAATTTCATTGAATCTATTCTTCCCTCTACCCTTGAAATGTTCGCCGTGCCATTGACTGCAACACAACCCCAAAGCATGATTAATCCACCACCATGCTTAATGGTTGGCGAGATGTTCTTTTCCTCAAATTCTGTGCCCTTTTTTGCCACGTATACCTTTGATCATTGTGACCAAAGAGTTCTATTTTATCCTCATTGGTCCAAAGGACTTGTTTCCAAAATTCATCAGGCTTGTTTAGATGTTCTTTTGCATTCGTCTGATGCTGAATTTTATGGTGAGGACGCAGGAGAGGTTTTCTTCTGATGTCTCTTCCATGATATCCATATGTGTTCAGGTGTCTCTGAACAGTAGAACAATGTACTACAACTCCAGAGTCTGCTAAATGTTTCTGAAGGTCTTTTGCAATCAAGCGGGGGTTCTGATTTGTCTGTTTAGCAATCCTAAAAGCAGCTCTCACTGAAATTTTGCTTGTATTTCCAGATTTCAGCTGTTGTCATAGCTTTTTGCACCTCTCTTTTATCATGTGTTCAATACTTTTTCCCTGTGTCATTTCTCATTATTACACATAACTTAATTTATGGACATCTATGGTTTGATTTATTTGCCTATGTGGATTTGGATGGGTTGTTATTGACATCTGGTGAGAATTTCATATCAATAGCCCCTTTAGAAATACATTTTCTTAGAAAATTGTTTACATGTTCAATACTTATTTGACCCGCTGTATACATACAGTATATTTTATTTTATTTTTTTTAAGTTATCCCTTATAATGTGCAAGAAGAAATAAAAGCTGACGGAAACAGGTGATCAGAGGCCGGCCACAGAAATATGTATTCTTCTTTACCTCAATGTACAGAAGTATGTCCCAGGCGGCGCAGCACTTGTGATTTATTATGTTCACAAAACAGGAAAATGTTCATTATCAAATTCTGTGAGAACAGAGAAGTAATTGGCCTTTATTTCATATGAAAAACTGTTGATTGTTGCTTTCCTGGCAATCTCTCTCAACACAGAACTTCCTGTTAAAATGAATCAGCAAATGTTGCAAAGTGGCCTGATTGTTATTGCTGGGCAATACAATGTGACAAGCGTCTTATCTACTGAAACCTGCTTGTTACCCCCTGATCTTTCCAACCCTCCAAGCACATTGCTACAAATCCAATAGTCCTATATTATCTCGGGCAGACTGCTTATTTGCGTTAGCAGGAAACTGTACAATCTAAATCTAGTAACATTACACTAATAATACCTGTAAGGTAATGGATAGTCTTACACAATATTGTGCATATTCCAAAAATTCTCATATGAATACTTCTGTTCCACCTTGTCATGTCTTTTCTTTGTGTTTTTGGAAAATTTGTCTTCAAAGCTGATCATACACTCTAATTACGTTCCGTTGCCAAGCTTACCCTATCACATTAAGGGGATGTCCACTTTGAAGTTTAGTTTTATAAAAATAAAAAAAGGTCAAAACTTCATAAAAAAGTGATAAACAACCTCATCAATATCAGGCTCCGCTGCCTTTCTAGTGTGGAGATTGGGGATGGGGTATATTTTAGGTATAGGTCTGCAAATTGAGATTCCGATTTGCCTTTGATCCTATGGTCATATGGTAAGACTCGTTAAACGGTCAGTAGTGACTTGTAGGATCGCTGCTTCCAACAGGTGGCGCTATAGAGTTCTAGCCCTCTTCTTCTCTGAAGAGGCAATTTGCATATTAAATTTCCCAGAGGAGCATTGCGCGGCAAATAAACCTCCTTACCTTGGCATGCCAGACCCGGTATGTCACTCTCCACAAGGAGAAACGTTACCTCTTAGACCTCATGTGTATGTTCGAAAACACGCAAAAAAGCAAATTTATCAAAGGATGGAATAAAAAGAATTCTAACATGAACAACCCCTGTACACACAGAAAAAAATATTTTATTTTTTTTCTTTTATCTCTGTGGTCTGAAAATCATTATTTTCTTATTTTTCAGCCATGTAGCCATATGAAGATTTGCTTCTACTTATTCAAGAATTTTTTTTAAGGTAAATTAAAAGAAAACAGCAATTCCAACATTGTTCTTTGGAATCTTACCATATGCTGTAGATGACAAGTTACTTTTTGGAGGGTTAAGGGGATGCGATATTGAATCTATATTGCTTTTCTATATTGCTTTTTCTATGCTTTGCTTCCATTGCGCAGTGACAACACTTTTTTTTACTACATAAATTGGCATTTTCCGATACATAATATTTGTCATTTTCCCCATAGCTGCTTGTTTTTTTCTGGACAACATGTAGTTTTTATTTGATACCATTTACAGTACATATGACTTGTTAATTACTTTTTTTTTATTTTTGAGGGTTTTTTGTAGGCATGCTGAACAAAAAACAGCAATTCTAGCATGTTTTTCACAATGTTCAACATGCAGGATAAATAACATTTTAATGTTACAGTTTTGCAGGTTGAATGTATCACTATATCAATTATTTACAGGTTTTAGGGTTAATAATACAATTTTCAGTAAAAGAATGTTCACACAGAATTTATACTGTTGATTTTGAAGTATATCCACATCAAAAAGTATTCGAAGAGTATCTATTGGTTTGGAAGCAGGACTCAGAACTGGAACCTGAAATAAAATAATTACATTTTAGGGCTTGTACCCATCACCATGAAAAAATGCGTTCTGATTTCGGTCCAGAAAAGAAGGACTAGTGTCATGCGAGTGCCATGTGATTTTCATGCCAGTACAATCCGAGTTTTCAAACCTATCATCCGATTGACATCCGAATGCAGTGTGATTGCGATCCTGTTGTAATGCAAATATATATAGATTAGAAAGATAGATGGATAGCTAGATAGATAGATAACAGACAGATAAATAGATTGATAGATAGATAGCTAGATATATAATAGATAGATAAATAGATAGATCACAGATAGATAAAGAGATATATAAATAGATCGATAAATAGATGAAAAGCAGGCAATTCATCTGCTGCGTACAGTAAAATCACAGCGTGACAAGTTAGAAAAGAATAGATGGATTACATAAATTATATGCACATAGAATAGATAGATATAAAGATATCAGTGACATATAAGATTAGTACAGTGTGTATGCAGTTTACTGTGCATGTATTAAATGAATGAATAAAAATGCAGTGGGATCCCCCGAAGGAGGTAATACCCATGGAGCTTCCCAGGCTATTAATATCAGCTCACAGCTGTATACTTAGCCTTTAATGGTTATTAAAATGGGGGACCTCCCCCAAAATAATGACGCAGTGTCCCCTTATAATTAATAACCACAGAGGCTAGGCCAGCAGCTGCAGCCTTATATTAATAAGCCAAGAGGGGGCTATGGATATTGGCCCCCACCCAGACTAAAAACATCAGCTCTCAGCCGCCCCAGAAAATGCACATTTATAAGATGTGCCAAATCTAGTGCTTAGCCTTGCTCTTCCCATTTGCCCTGGTGCGGTGGCAAGTGGAGTAATAGTTTGAGCAGTCGATGTCACCTTTGTATTGTCAGGTGACATCAAGCCCAGAGGTTAGTAATGGAGAGGCGTCTATAAGATGCCCCCATTACTAACCATAGCCATATAGGGTCTAAGGGGTAAGGTTTCTCCTTGTGGAGAGTGACATACCAGCTCTGGCGTGTTGAGGTAAGGAGGCTTCTTCGCCGTGCAATGCTCCTCTAGGAAATTTAATATGCAAATTGCCTCTTCAAAAAAAGAGAGGACTTACCTCCTTACCTCGACATGCCAGAGCTGGTATGTCTCTCTCCACAAGGAGAAACCTTACCCCTTAGACCCTAGTCCACAGCCTCTCATCTAGCCAAATCAGATCTCTCCTACTTTGCACTGACGAGGACCAATAGTCAGAAACGCCGTGTCTGCAAATGGAGATTCTGTTTTGGCTTTTATCCTAAGTCATATTACAAGACTCGTTAAAGGGTTGATTGTGACTTGTAGGATCGCTACTTCCAAAAGGTGCCACTATAGAGTAGAAGTCCTCTCTTTTTTTGAAGAGGCAATTTGCATATTACATAGCTATATAGTGATATTGTATAAAAAAAACACACACCCAGAATAAAGTCCTGTAATTGAAAGAATGACAGACTCCTTTAATGAATATAAATTAACCCATGCTCACATCATCACCAAGTCCACTGAAGCCATGGTCTCCAGTAACAGAATTAAAATAATAAACAACAATATTCCTCACCTGTTCGCCAAGAAGATAATCCATTTGTCCCTCGACACGTCTAGCTCTGCTACATGTAGATGGCAGCCTGAATTGTTTCATGATGCCACCATACAGCCTGTCATCCAGCTGAGACACTGAGCAGCATGTGCTAACTCAGCTCAATGAACTTTATGACCTGACTGATGTCACCAGGAGTGTGAGAAAGTTCTCACGCTCTTGGTGCCGTCAGAAAGGTCCTGGGAGTTCACAACCAATGAACTTAGTTCAACTCATCGAAAATTTCAGGTTAGAAACAGGTGGGATGTTTGAAGTGATGTTCAGCGGCTTTCTATACACCATTCAAGACTAGAGTGTGGGTGTATATATAGCGATACTCATTTACAAAACCTATGTGGTTTAAATAGTGTGTATATTGTCATGAAATAAAGTGATATCTTCTATGTTCATCAGTGGAATTTAGTTTCTGTAGTACGATCAATGTCAGAACCTTCTGTTTGCTGTTTGCTAATTGTAGCTTTGATAAGGTGTTATCTGACCATGCTCCTGTGCTAACTGAGTGACTTTGGCGTGTTCGAAAAATATGTTTGAGTCACCGCGGCTACATGTCTCACAGCTGTTAGACAGCCACAACACGTGCAGGGATTGTCTAACAAACAGACGCGAGACATGCA